>BGPR01007950.1:0-36047 GCA_013235015.1 Araneus ventricosus | reverse complement strand
GCTTACCAACTGTTTTTTCGCCACAGTCCACCTTCCAATAGAATGTGCAGAAGTCGTAGACGGGGCTCTTGTCGTCAAAGACTAGACCGTTAGGGCACTGTTCGTGAGAGTATGTTCCATTCTCGCACTTGTAGTACTGGTCACAGGCGGTCTCGTGAGGCCAGCCGAACACACCAATATCTGGACAGCCCCCGCCGGGGGGTGCAGCACCATAGCCACCTGCTTGCGGTGCGGCTGTTAAAAAAAATGGAGTATGTTACACAAAAATATAAAAATAACTCGATATAAGAATGTTTTAACCTCGTTAAAGGAGCGTTGACTGCTAATTGATTTATTTTGTTATCGCAATTTTTTAAATTTTGTTTTTATAGATTTTTCATAACATCATCATATAAACAGAATCACATTCACATTTCTTTGAGAGGGACCTAAGGTAAACGACTCAAAAGTGCATTATAAATTTATTTTTTTGGAACTGCACAGTTGTTGGTTGAAATAAACAAAATCACAAAGCATCCATTATTTATTGACATACATTTGCAATGATTTAGCAGCGTTTATGACAACAGCAGTATTTTTTCACGGTTTTGTCGTAAAACTTATAAAAAAAAATGAAAATGATAAAAGATTTGTGATTGTGACCTATTTCAAGCGGACCATCTGGCAGAAAACAAAGCATTTCTTCAGAAGGCAGGTTCAACATCCTACCAATCTGATAAAGAAAATGAGTGTCACAATTTCACTGACCGTACGCCGGATAATCATCAGGTTTAATTCGCACGGTTGTTCGTCGCTTGACTTACATCAGAATTATAAATTTAAAAACGCCGAAGGGTCTTAAAACAATGCGTTTATGACTCGTTAAATGTAGGTCATTATGCAGGTTTTTGGAAACTGGACATTCTTAGGAAAAGAATTTTACGTCAAGCATTTGTTTCCAAAAGATTTTCAATGAATTAGCGAGAAACTTTCACTGGAACTTTTAAACTCAATTGCAAAAGACCATTTTAGCACATCTTGTGCTGCATACCACTACGTGTCTTTCGAAATACAAAATGTTTTTAAAGAGAGTATAAATTGAGAGAGTAGCAAATTGTTTTCTCTACTTTTTCAAATTAGATGACACCTTCTGTTTTAGGAATGTGTTGTCGTATTAATACATCCAATTGTACATAGAAAATTTGAGATGTTAATGGATTGCTAGTCCTTTATTAATCGAATTATAACGCCTAGAATGAGCTAATTTTTGATTAAAAGTTTAAAAATTCCATAATTCGATGCAAGAATGGAGCTCGAGCTAAACAGTAAAGGGTTATTGGATCTAGGGTTCTTAAACTGTGCCTAACAAAGGTTAGATTTCTACGCAAAGCTGAAACAAAGACTATTTATAAAATAAAAACTAATTTTAGAAAATTGAATCAGAATTTTTCCAGTAGCGTTTTATGAAAACAGCTGTTTCACAAAATATGCCTTTTTAATATAAAGTGAAGCCTGAGCAAAGCGATACTATTTATATCAATAAGCCAGCCTATAACGACATGTTCTTTAGTCCCGCCAGATTTCCTATTTACACAACGTATTTGACACCTGCCTACAAGCAATCCCTGTAATGGTCACTTTTTAGATTCATTTCACGTTAACCCATTTCAAAAGCTGTTTCAGTACTATTCGGATCTTCTTTCCTTCTAAAACGACACCTATAATCCAGAATGTGAGATAGCATGGGAATCAGGGGAGTGTCCTAGAAACTGAACTGGAGTCTGTTGTATCAGGTAGATCGGGGGTGTGGAAGGCCATGACATGCCTTAACACATTAGGCCACTCATAAGTAGAAAAATAGTAGAAATTTCTTTTTCGAAAGGAAATGAATTTCAATATTATTGATATAGGCGCTCATACAACGAAAATTCCTTTGGCATTATTCAGAATTTTATTGTCCAGTGAAAATTGATTAAATCGGCAACGTTCTGAGCAATGCAGTGCCAGCTAGTCGGTTCAGAAATAAGCAGTACTACAACAAGAGAATACAACAGAAATACAATTTTAAAAAAGCAACGTTACCACTAAGTTGTACATAATTTTTAATTTTAATTATCTGAGATGCATTTTCGAAAATCATCGACGTTTCTCTTGAGGGGAGTAACTTTTAACAGAAAAACCGAATGTGTATTAAACCAGATAGATGAGTTTTCTTCGGGGCAACATGAAAATGAGAGCAAAAGCGAAAAATAAACGAAAAGACAAAAAGCGAACTTTGAGTGGGAGGGAGAAGAATAAAAACATCAACTGGCCGGACGCCAAAAGTGAGCTGCGAAAATCACAGCTCAGTCACCGGTGAGTGAATTTTTATACTTTCCTTTGCTTTTCATTGTGCAGTCCCATCTTGTATTTTGACTCGTTTTCGATATCTGGGAGATCTAAAAAGTGGAGATTCATGAAAATCTCGTGGTAGAATTTTTTGCCAATTACAATATTTTTTTCTTTGTCTTCTTCGTATACGTGAAAGCAAAAATCGTAGAAAATTATTATCCAAAATTATATGAAATTCGGTTCTGTTAATACAGGTCTTTACAAGTAGAAAAATTGCTTTGGACCACTTTTTGAATTTTACTCTACATTGACAATTAGGCTGATAATCGAATTGGTAATATCGAAAGTAAATATCGAGGGAAGAAATGTTCCGATCAAAGTATGTGGAGGATAGTTATAATTGCAGTATAATTTGTTATAATTGCAATGTCCTTCTTTCGTACTTCGCTTTTCATTGCAATAATCGTGGCTTGACAAATCATCAAATCAGGCTTAGCAGAACACTCTCATTTCACCAACACTACAAAATTTCCTGGCAAAAAAAGAAACTAGTTAAAGCAAAGGCCAGTTTTTCGAATGAGAATCAAGAAAAAAAAATCATCCACTTCCATTTACAAAGGAGTCCAACGAATTTCCATTTCACCCAACGAATACTTTTCCCCACTTGACTCACGAAAAAGTAAAACTCACGCTTTTGTCTGCATCGTTCCACGAGTTCTACAGCACGTATAACAATGATATAAGGTCTTATGATAAGAGTTAACTGGTCAAACAAGTGCAGAAAGTGGGTCAAATGCAATCGAGGCCGTGTCTTCAGAACGACTTCCTTCTGCACAGTGTGAGGTCTTTTTTTTATTTCTTCGTTTTAATGGATTGTTATAGAATGATCTAGAATTAAAAAAGAAAGTCAGATGAAGAAATCTTAGCAGAGAGTTCTTTTGTTGAATAGCTTCTTTGCTTTTTTATGTTGCTGCAACAGATAACTAGATCAGAAACTGTGAGAGATTTTGATTTCTGGAAAGATGTCTTCTTTTAAATATTCTGCTTTGGTGTTGACTTCTGTTTTCTCTGCATGAATCTCTATAGTTCTTTTGAGAGAGAAAATGTCCCTCTAAGTGTCATATTACTGCAATGAATTCATCAAATTTTGGTATTTTTTTCTCTACAATAAAAATGATATTCTTTCTTTAAACATTATTCACTAATGGTAACAAATTTCATATTTCTACAGAAATATATTTTAGCTTATTACCACTTACACTCACTTACTGCCGTAACCAATTAGATAGAATCGTATAATCTCAAAGCGAAACATCTTTTGCTTCGTCCTTGGTACAATCTTGCGCTACTGAGAAACTGGTGCTTGGGTTATTCTGTCCATGATGTTCAACCAATTGCTATGGCTTAAAGGAATTTTTCCCCTCATTAGAGGAAAAATTCTTTTTCCTCTAAAATGGAAAAATTCGTCAATTCTTGTCCAGTCAAGAAATTGACGCTTGGGTAATTCTGCTCTGTTCCACCAGTTGCCATAGCTTAAAAATTTTATCACCCAGTCTTGACTGCTAAGGAATTGGAGCTCTGATATCATGTTCTACTAAACATGATCTAAGAGAATGTTTCGTCTAATTTTTCCAAACAGAGAAATTGGTACTAGAGTAATTTTATTCATGATGTTTCACAGAGAATTTTACATTCAATTTTGCCCTACAATGAAATTAGTAGGTACATAGATAATTTTGTTAATTATTTTTTGCCAGTTGCTATAGCTTAAGAGAACTTTTCGGTATCTTATATGTGGACATCATGCCAGCAACATTTCATTTTGAAATGGGGAGCTTGTGTATCAGAGTGTTGCTTAACAGTCAATTACAAATATAAATGAAAAATGACATCGACCATATTACTTAAATTCTTTCTGTTTCCTTTTCCACAAAAAAATATTATTTATTTCCATTTCTTAAAACGTTCTCTGAGATGTGTTGTCTTCCAGTGATAAAGACGATCATCTTCAGAAAGTTCAGATTTAAAATTATTTGTACATGTGGATATTAACGAAAATATTTAACATGCATGGTAATTGCTTCCTGTTAAGAAAGTTAAGAATTAATCCATCAACTTCTGCCCTTGTGTATCCAATACTATATCCATTCAACTATTCAATAACTGTGATGGTTACCGTCTCAGGGGTATGAGACATTGTTCTGTCCTAGTGTATGTGAACACGATAACACAAAAATGCAGTGGACCTGATAAATAAAATTTGGTAAGTGGTCTGGACGCCAAAATTGTAAATCTAAATCAAATTCTCAACCCCAATGGTAAAAAAAGAGCTACTCTCCAAAATGCATACTCGATTCTCTTAAATACACGATGAATCTAGCACATAAAATATAAGTATTCCCAAAAATCGAGGACAGAACATTCCTTTTCAGGAATTCTAATAGTTGCAGTGTAGGGGTATGGAGCGGCGTTTTATCCTTAGGTGTGTAAAGAAGATAAACCCAAACACGGTGAAGTCAGAAAAATGAAATTTGGTAGGGTTCAAAAAATTATACCCTTATTATAATATGGATTATAGCTTATCACAATTGCATTACGAAAACGTTTTTCCACCATTTCAGTCAAGGCACTTATCGCTGAAATAAACCATTCGCACTCTTTATGTATTTAAGTCTTGCTCGGCATGTTTAAATTGCTGCATGAATCATTTCTTTTATCCTTTCTTTAATTACTCCATCATTAACATGCAAAAGTTCACTGGCAGTCTGCGACACTTGTCTAAAAGTTCAAGGCTTTAGGTGTATCCAGTAGAATAAAGGTCTGCTGACCAGGTCAGGTGAATGTATCGGACACTGGGTGTCACAGTGTTAGAAAGGAAATGCCCTAGAATTGTCTAATAAAATGGATATCTATCCTCGTTCACACAATGAGTCACTACAGAGGAAAACAGATATCTTAATATTTTGATTAAAATATCCACAATGCTACAATTATACAGGGTAATAACAAGATAATCAACGGGTTTCAACTCTCTGTATTTAAAAAATTATTACATTTACGGAAATAAACAATACTACGGACATATTAGTAGTTCTATGAACAGTAAACCTCGCGTTCCACCTCCCAAAAAAACCCTAAAAGCTGCTCTTTATCGCAGTCCATAAAGGTTTTGCCATTTTTTTTCTTTCGAATGTGAAATATTCACACAAATTTCTGCTCCCCTTACTATTCACAAAATTACATTAAAATGTCTGTTTTTATCAGTATTAACAAAAGTACGATTAAATGTATCGCCATTATCAAAATGACTCAAATATTTTAATGGTTCCAAACTCGCCGTCGACTTGCCAAACATCGAAACCATTAAAACGGCCATGACATTGAAACGGAATTAAAAATAAAAATCCTTACACATACCTCGATTTTAATGACTCAAAGGAACATTCATTCCATATTCGAATAAAATCGGACAACTCACTTTGTCGACGCTGCGTGAGAAGCAAATTTACAGAGAAAAAGACGAAATTCCGAACGATCGAGTTGAAACAGGGCATCGTTTCTCTTGATTAAAAAAAAAAAAGGGAACATTTAATTTTTTTTTCTGAACGATTACAAAAGATCTATATTGCCTTTCTTTCGATACTCAACATACATCCCTATGGTAGTCCGGTTCTTCCCATAGACATTTCAACATGCCATTGTTAATTCATTCGTTCACATTACTAAAAAAAGACAGAACGAATTAGGTTAAAAAAAACTCCTAACTCTCAACAAGAAGAATGACAGACAGCCTCAAAGCAGCAGTTTCTTATTCGAAAAGAAAAGAATATTTAAACGTCTGTGAAGCATGAGTGCATATGGTTTAACAACAAAAGGAGATGGAACGATTAAGTTATAAGATCTCTTGCGCGCTAGATTAGCCACTAGGGTCGCTGCGAGCAGTTTCCTTTATTTTAGCAGAGGTTTCTTCCACATTCTCTTCGTTCGAATGTAATTTCGCTGTATAAAAATATTAGAATATACCCTCTATGCGATAAAAAAAGCAAGTGGATTCCAAGAAGTGGTATTATCTTTAAAAGAAATATTTTATTTAGACGCTATTGAAGCATGAACTTCATCCTTTTGATAAAATGAGATTGTGTTACTAATTGTCAAGTTAATTTATGAATATCCTGTTTGTATTGATATAAGTTACATTTTAATGCATGAATATCGACAAACTACTAACGGAGATCGCTCTTTAGATGCTGTCTTGAAAAATTTGACTATATTCTTAAGCAGGATTAAGTGCAAATTGCTTAAATAACTTTGGCTAATTATCCTCCGCAATTATTTTCAATAGAAATTCCAGTTGCTTCGCCATATAGAAAACGCAAATTAACATGATTGAAAAATTTTAAAATTTCTACACCAATATTTTTAAAAAAGCATGATATTATATAAATTTTTATGTCACGGTTTCCTAGTATTCTACTTATGATAAAACTCATTTTATTAAAGTCTGGTGCATTTCTTCCGGACTGATAATGAATATGTAGTATACGATTTCCTACATGACCTGTTGTAAATTCATGCTTCTAATAGACTTCTCTAATAATCTTACTTTACATTAAGCTTTCATCTGGCTGAGTTTGTGTTAGCTAATTCCGACATTTTCTTCTCTCTGAGTAGGTCATTTTAAAAGAAATTGGACTAAATCCGCCAAGGTATAGACAGTCTGTCCGTGTGTATTACTCCCAATTGAGTAGAAATTATTTTGATCAGCTTTGCTTATGTAATCTTTCTCCCTGCATTCATTTCCCAATAGAAATTCCATTCATTATTCCTTTTTGAAAGCGGCAAAATAATTTAACTGTAAGCTACGTTAAAAAAATGTTGCACAACTATGTTATAAACACTATTTTTATATAAAAATTTTAATATAAGGGAATCTGTTCTTTGTTAATCCTTGACCTTTTTCTTACAGTTTGGTGTAATTTACCTACCCTGGTGCCGAATTTATAGCGTACGATTTTTTTTCTTGACCTGATGAGAGTCTATCAGTGTTTGTGAGCACAAATAAAGTTACGTATCGCTACAATAGTAAACAGTGTGATCAAAATTAAATTATATGTACTTATAGAGCTCAATTGCAAGGAAAGAACTTCGTCAAAAACACCGCATTTCATAAAAACAATATTTATACCATAGAGAATAAATTTATAAAGAAAAAAATATATAGTTAACGGAATTGGGGCATAGAAGCTGATAAATGATCGATAATGCCATTGACAACAAATTAATGAGCATTTTAAGACTTAAATTAATTTTGAACTCAGTTAATCTCATTTTTAACAGAATTTTTATGCATTTGTAATTCATTTGTTGGCTTTACAATTTGGAACTAATTTTTTAACAACTATGCTTCTTTTATTTCATACGTTAGTTTCCAAAATGTAATAAATATGTTTTCTTTGTCTATGTTGTACCTTGTACATACATTCTCAAAATGACACTGTCGAATGCAAAACGCAAACTTCCTCTGTCGAAACATCTGACGTGGAATGGTATACATTTCTATAAATCGGCTATATTATCTTCGTTTCCGTAAGTATGTTTCATGTTTCCTAGATATTGACTGAACATCGCCGTTTCTGACTGTTGATTCATGAACGACAGTAGCAACAGCATATATTGTACGATATTCATTCTCAAAATAACACTGGCGACTTCAGAATGCAGCATATCTCTATTGATATGTCAAGTGATACCAGCTGCAGTCAAAGGCAAAATATTACAAGAAAACGAAAGGTTTTCATTTCAGCAAATATTTTATACTTAAAACAAATTTCCTTTTCTAATATGTTGACGAAGATTGTAAGTTTTAAACAGATTAAATAAACAAATTTATTTTGCCACACATGAGAACAACACTATTTGTATCGTCGCAACTCAAAATATGAACGAAGATGGATTTCATGCATAAAACATATACATTTTGGATAAAATATTTTTACTTAAAAAGATTTAAAAAATCACACAAACTTCATTCTAAAATTTTTTTCGAAGGGTAATAAAATATTATTCAAGAATTTTATGAGGTAAAATTAAGGAATAACATTCAAACATTAACTAAAGAAAAAGAACTAATCTTTATGAAGAACAACCATGTTTTGGGAAAAGTAAATATATGAAATGATGTCATCCTATTAACAAGGCATCTTTATGAAAGTTATAATAACACAAAAGTCGAGAATAAACTAAAATTACCATGTATTGTTATGAATAATTAAATAAATTGAAACATTTTAAAATTGAAGCCCAGTCCGCAAAGACCGAAATTGCTAACTTAATGTTGCTTAATTTAATGTTGGAAAGCGGAATTATTCGTCATTTAGTTTTCGTTTGGTCCATCAATCCTGAATAAAATATAAATGTATTTTTCAGATATGAAGAGAAAAATTATGCTACAAACGTCATACGGTAAATACAAATTAACTCTATGTGTAACTGATAGAACGATTCCATAGCAAATGTTTCGTATTACAATTAAATACAATTTGTTTCATTTTTATAATTTTATATTTCAGGTTTCGGATTTACTGAGTAGACAAATGTCCAGTTTTGCATGAATGTTAGTTCAGAGTAAATCTCCGATTATTGATTGAATCGTGGTTAAAGGATGAAGGCGACATTCACTCAAATCCTAGCTGCTACGTCACACAAAGGGGAGAGAATGATTGACCCACGGCCAATTTAACATACATCAGGCCCATATATGCTTGTGAAATATGGTAGGATTTCGTCATCAATTTGTTCCTCACAAGTTTCGAAGCCGAGACTCTTCCTTAAGACCATCACGGTCACCATATAGGTCTCTAAAATGTACAACTAAAGAGATTGCAACTCAAAATACAACTCATCCTAATGCTGTAATACATTGAGACATAAAAATTGCAGAGCTATTCCACGCGAAGATGTTAAAAAATAAATGATGAAATGCAATTGTTTACATGCAAATGACTATACATAGACTTCGTATTTACTAAACATCGACAAAATGTAAAATAACTATAATTGAGTTGGATCTACAGTGGATTAACACACAATTCTTGCTAAACTCATCTAGGCAACATATTGTTATTGAAGATATGCTTTCTTACAAAAGCAGGACGTTTCAAAAGAGCTGTAATGAATTTATTCGAGCCTAATTTTCTTTGGCGAGCAAGTGCATACTTGATTCCCTTGGTTCCTCAACAAAGTATATTCAAATATCAAATTATAACAGATATTTTAAGTCGAATTACTTTAACAGCCGTACACATGTTCTGTTTATTTTGTACACAAAACTCCCTAACGGAGTCAAATCACTTGACATCACATTGGCATGAAAAACGTAATTTCCCGGGACTTTTGCACATTGTCATACGAGATGCAGTGACTTGACTTTTTCTGTTCCCCGTGTAAATATAAAGTTCATTGCAAAAATAAAATGGTTCATCGCACTTTGATTGTATTATATAAGCACATCTAATAGCATGTTGATAAAAACTTAAATAAGAAATATAACCTTACAGCATAACGGGGAAGGATTATTCAATACCTCAGAAAGCTTTGTTATTCCAAAAAACTCTCATGAAATATAGTTATAAAGTAATAACTCATTACTACATGTGCAAGGAAAATAAAGCAAAAATCATCGAATCTTCATTCCCTAGGTTGTAACATGAAAAATACTCGATAAATTCATGTAGAAACGATGAAAACGGTTTAAATTTTATTCCAACAATGAATAGCTTTGCTGGAAATATTGCATAAAATACATTTAAAAAATTTTTCAACATTTGGGAAAAAACAGCATGACAGCTAAATTGAAATTACTAAAAAGATAATTTCTTTAATTTTAAGATTATTATAAAAGCATTTTTGTGTAATAATATTCCCGGAAGTTAACAATGAAAAGTTCTAAAATTTTTCTTAATTTTTCATTATTTAAAATTCTTTTGGAATTTATTGCTAATTTCTTCAAACGTGTCCGTAAAGTAATTCCTTCCTACTTTGTAAGCTGCTAATTACTGTTACTACGCATGCTTTAAAATTGAGACAAGATGTTGTTCTAACAATTTGATCACTTCAACTTTTGAATTCGACTCCATCGGTACCGCGTAAACCGAGAGGTGATAACATCCTATCTTATATCTTTAATAATTTTTTGTAAGTTTTTCTGTACCTTCATGAACGTTGCTGCAAATAAATGCGTTCGTGATAAAACTAATTTGCAATATATATTGAGCTAACCGACATGTTCTAAATGAAATTTCAGGAAAACAGACATACATGTTTCTTTATTATTAGTAGAGATGCAGAAACACACATAGACAAAAACCCATTCGTTTTTGATATTAGTAAATGTAGGCTTTACTTCCGCATTTCTATTTTTTTTCTTTTCTTTTCAACGATATTTCCCGATTTAAAGAATTATCCACAGACTTTGTATGCAAAATAAAGCAAAGTATTGGAACAAGGAGTTTCATTTTTAAAACGATCCATTTTATTAATGCGTCCGTAAAGTCTGATTGCATCACTTGGAGAGACACGGAAAAAGATCACGAAAAGAGACAGAACGAACTGGGTTCGAAATCTCTCAAATTACAACATTCACCACAAGGGGGCGGCAATCAGTGTCTACAAGCAGCAGTTTTATCTTTAAAAAACATTTTATTTAGTCTCCAGTATGTAGGTTGACGAGAAAAGAGATACAGCAAACTAGGCTTAATGATCTCTTTCAAACTAAATCAGACACTAGGAACACTGCGAGCAGTTTCAGATGACAGCGCCTGTCAACTTTCTTTGAAAAGACATTATTTTCACATATCTTTCGTCTTTCAACAGTAATTTCGCTGTATAAAAATGTTAGCATATAAAATAAAGCAAGTGGATATAAAATAAAGCAAAAATTTAATTTAGATTCTATTGAAGCATTACTGCATGCACCACAACCTTTCGTTATAATGAAAATGCGTTATTTTCCAGTTAAATTATCTATGTTCGATTTTCATTAATAAAAGTAACAATGTATGAATGTCCACAAACTAGAAATGGATATTGCTCTTTAGACTATCTTTATAGGAGGCTCTCTTTGAAAATTTTGACTATATTCTTGAACATAATTGAGTGCAAGCAACCTTTCCCTCTGTAATCATTTTCTGTTTGAGATTCCCGTCACTCTTCCCAGAAATAAAATAATTTGATTTCAAGTTATAGAAAAAAAGTATTACCACTATTTTAAAAACAGGAGTATATATATATAAATTTTTCACCTATAATTTTTTGTTCTTGATTATTATAAGTTTTGAAGTTTCATTCAAGTCTAGTGTGTTTCGCCCAGGTTGCTAATGAATTTTTAGTGTACGAAGTTTTAAGAGCCTCTCATAAATTCATGCTATTAATAGATTTATTATCTTGCTAGACGCCTTCGGCGACCAGCTTGCTCGCCGGGAATATGATTTCAATTGGATCTTGTACCATTATATTCATGGCTGCTTTAACATCGCAAATTTCAACTTCAGATCGTTGTAGATATTTAACCCATATTCTTTTAGTGGCCTTGCACCAGTTCTGTCTCCCTGATGGAGTCACATAACTGACCATGCCATGTAACATCTAATTGCATGTTGCCGGCGCCATCATCACTTTCATATTTCTCTTTCAAAATATGCATTCGATTTAAAGATTAAAATGGCGCAGCACATTTTACGGCCAGCGGCATGTTAGCTGAATTAAAACATGCTGAAAAAATTCCTTTCGGCAATCTGAAAGGCAAAGGTAGATGATTCCTTTACGTTTATGTTACAAAAGTAATGAAATATTGCATATTGATCAATACAGACATAGCCAATGACTTTATTGTTTCCACACATTGCAATATTTACGTCGTGATTATTTTTTCATTACATTTAATTTTTTACTATATCAAAGTTTTATCATTCTTCTCAAAAAGTAATGCTAAATTTATTAGTCGGTACATTGCTCCAATTTTTTTATATCCCAACACATAATAATTCAACAGGTAGGAGTCATAAAGAAATAAACATCCTAGCAGTGCAAATATCCCCGAGATAACATTAAGCCAGCCTATTTGAAACAGTGGCAAGAAATTAACACTTGACACGAATGAAGAAAGACTCTAGATTTAAAAGTTAATTTATTTTATCTAGGTTACCATATAATTGAGCGAACATTACGAAAATCACATGATATTAAACATTTAAACATTACTAGAATGGGCTCATTTAGAGAATTCCCTGGTTACAGAGATAATAGTCACTAAATTCTTAACACATAAGAGAATAAAAATTATTAAACATTGTGAGTGGTAAATGAAATACGTGTGTTTAAAACTTAGGACATGAATGCAGCCATTTTGAATAGTGAATTTAAATCTCCACCGACAGTTAAAAGCAAATAGTGAAAAAACCCCAAAACAATTTTAAAGTTAATGAGATATTTTTCAATATCAATAAGGAAAAAGGGAACTCTTTTTTAAATATCTTTTTTGGGTATTTTATATTAAATTTATTAAACAAATCTTGGTGCTGTCATGTTTAATAAATATAAAATTAAAGTAATCTGTCAAATTAACTATAAAAATTAACTATTTAATTAATTGAAAATAAATATTCAATTAATTTAAATTAAATATTTAATTATTTTAAATTAAATATTTAATTATTTTAAATTAAATATTTAATTAATTGTGAAAAAATCTTGACTAAAACCTTCTTTATTGCTCAAAGTATTTATCAGCAATAGTTTGGATTTAACTTAAAATAAATAAAAGTCATTGTGGCTATGTACTTATGTTCCACATCTCCTCCTAAACCACTGGACTGATTTCAGCCAAACTTTGCACGCTTTTTATATAAAACAAGAGAAATGCCACTCTCAACTTTTAAAAGGTTAATTAGGTAAAGTTAAAATTTCAGTTAATTAAAAATTAAGCAAGACGTTTTTCACATAAAAAATATTAGGCATGAAAGCATTTTAATCCGGAGCAAAGCCAGTTATATCAGCTTGTTAACCGTATAAAATGTGGAAGTGAATGTGGCTGATGGGAGCTTATGAACAAGGTGTCACATGCATAGATTATGCAATCTAAGTTGGATGGGGTGGGGTAAAAATCACTTTTCAGCTCATACCTTCTAAGTAATTCTTGCAGTCAAAAAACTTTGAATATAAAAGTAGTTTGTTATGATAAGGTGAAATTTGAAAGTTGAAATTTCTTTCTATCTTCAATCATAACGGAGCTATGGGGAAAAGATAAATTGAGGGGAGGGGGGGAATTGAACATCGCTTTTCAGCTCATAACTTCTAAAAAATTCTAGCTGTCAAAAAACTGTGATTAGGTAATGATTCGCCTAATTTTCTTGTTATCTCCATAACGGAGTAATGGGGAAATGATAAATTTGGGGAGGGGACTGAATATCGCTTTTCAGTTCATAACTTCTAAGCAATTCTAGCTGTAAAAAACTTTCAATATAAAAATTGTTCGTTATGATAAGGTGATAATTCGCCTAGTTGATTTTTTCTATCCTTAGTCGTAACAGAGCTGTGGGAAAATGAGAAGTTGGGGGGGGGGATAGAAAATTGCTTTTTAGCTCATAACTTCTAAGCAATTGTAGCTATCAAAAAAGTTTCAATGCAAAGGTTGTTTGTTATGGTAAGGCAATAATTCGTCTAATTTGAATTTTCTTTCTATCTTTAATCGTAAGTGAATTATGGGGAAATGAAATTTTCAACCCCCACCATTTCCACCCCCTTTCAGCTGGATAGCCCATCCACGAACTCAGCCGAGATTTTCACTGTTCTTACAACATATCCCTCGCCGGTTAAAATAAAATCAAAATTACTTCAGTTATCGTGTTCACAAGATAACATGGGCAAAAGCGTTATATATAATTTATTCAACACAGACGCTCTATGCAGATTACTTCCTAACTAATTTGGTAACTATTTCATATCTCGCATCAAATTCTCATCACAATTGGAAACAATAAAAAGCAAGATATTTAATTCTAGAATATTAATCACTTGATGGCTCTTATTTTTTAATTCCAAGGACATTGTCACGGTCACGAATGAAAGCAATCTGTAATAAGATCAAGGTTAAGATGCTTTACGTTCGAGACTATATCTCTGTCCAATTAAAGATCAGAATATAATCAAACAGCGGCCAAATTGATTTGCACACAATTCATACCAAGTTGAAAAGATATCACTTGTCACATATTAGTTTAAAAATAGATAACTTATTTTAATTTTAACAGATAAAGTTTTCTAGTCGATTCATTCACAGCTGGACTCTGTTAATAATCGGGGAGCACATCCAAATACACATTTTCGAAGACTATTTGCCCCACAAAGATGAGCAGAATTCAGTGGGAGTGTTCTCACCTCTACTTCCCCGTGTAATGTCACAACATGGTTCATTTTATATTAAGCATCGTAGCATTAGTTGAGAAAATGGCGTATGCATTTTGGATCTCTTCTTTTAGACCGAAAATCTAATCCAGATCCATAATTTTGTTGTCCCGATTCGTTATAGTATTGTTAGTGTGGTTCGTATGGCGAAATATAGCACAGGGGAGGATATTCGTATAGTGAAGAAAACCAATTACAGATTTTGGATCTATTCTCTCATACCGATTAGGTACAAAATTTGAACCAGATCCCCAATTTTGTTGTGTCGATTCGTTAGGGTATTCATAGTGAAGAAAACCGATTACGGATTTTGAATCTATTCTCTTATACCGACTGGGTCCAAAATTTGATCCATATCCACAATTTTGTTGTGTTGATTCTTTAGAGTATTCGTATAGTGAAATATAGCACAGCGGAGGAAATTCGTGTAATGTAGAAAACAGATTAGGGATTTTGGATCTAATCTCTTACACCGACTGGGTCCAAAATTTGATACAAATCTAAAATTTTATTATGTCTATTCCTGTTGGATGTATCGAGATCACATACTAAATTTCATTTATGAAGCTTGCTACAATTCAGAGTTATCGTGTACGCATACACACTTACAGACAGAGCTTCTGACAATCAACCCGTAAGTAGATCTGGTTGAAAATTTAATGCAGATATACAATTCTGATGGTGAAACGATACGCCAAATTCCATCCTTCTAACTAATTAGTTTTTGAGTAATCGTGTTCACATGCATACTGATGATTCTCAGATTCCGAAACCCTCCGCGCTTTTGTGATTTGATTTCACCAAAACAGATGTGAAGTGAAAAATTGGGAGGAAGTGGCTACATTTCACAGCGTGACCTAACAAAGAACTCCGGAAATGCGCTCATCTTACTCATTGCCTGTCACTCCTTTCCGGAGCAAAATCGTCCAAAAAGTGCTAGTCTTGGCATTTTGAAACGATCAGTACGGGCGCACATGCTGGGTTCTGCAGACGGGTTTCTTCCTAAATTTGATAGAGATCTGCAATTCAAAAGATAAGACTGTAAAGACTGATCATCTATAAAGACCGCATACCAAATAGTTTTATTATGCAGTCTTTGTTTGTGTTTTTGAGCTATCGGGTTCAGAGACAGACTGTAAGGCAGCCCGATAGGGACTGGCCTGATTCCAAAAAATTTTTAGACTAGGGGAGGTCTAAAATTTGAAGATCCCTCAAAATTTTGCTGTCAAATCGCTTTACGATGACAATACATCTTCTTTTATACGAAAAAGAAAACACTCTAATGCTTCATTTTTCCAAAAATAATCATTACTTTGTAATTACTTTGTTGTGGACCGGATTAGAATTGTTTCAGTTCTACACACACTTAAGTACCTACTGTTCTACCGCCACGAGAAAAACCCAGACACCAGACAAGCAGATGGCGGTCGTTATGGAAACGGAAGATTCCACTGCATTTTGGGGGTGAAGGCTTTATTTCATTTGTCACTGACAGAACCGGCGGAAGTCTCATTTCGCTTCTTACTTCGGTCGAAAACGAATTCCTCGCCTAACGAAATGCGCTTAGTTGGCCAAATGTTGTAGTTGATTTTATACCCGTTTCCCTCCTTCCTTCGATTCGTACGCTTCAGGCAACTCTGTTCAGGGTTTTTCTCGTGGCGGAGATGTGAATTTAAATCCCATAAAATGGTTCTTTGTTCCAGATAGCATAAATGTATCCGCTGAATTGTAGTGAGAATTTCCCAGCATTTTTTAGGTTGCTGTGGTCATTTAATTAGCAAACAAGGAATTAAGATCAGGGAAAACTAATAATGCTTTTAGTGTCATTTAATTGGCAAACAAGGAATTAAGATCAGGAAAAACTAATAATGCTTTTGTTGCCAATAACCTTTACGGTCGGCTGATTTCATGGTATTTTACTCGGAAATAAAATTCATTCTGTCAATGTTGTGAGTAAATAAGATTACCGCATGTTTTGAATAAATGCGTAATTCCACTTAAATCTGCTTCTTGATTATGAGGAATTAACTATGTGAAACAAGACATTACGTAGTTGCTTATTCTCACGTATTCATATTCATTCAGGATATGAATAATAACGAAAATTAAAAAATGCTTATGAAAAAACATCCTTATTAGTCTACTGAAGTGTACAAATTAAATGTTTGGTCAAAAATATGTTCGTCAAAATAAAATTGTTAAACAGTGAGGTGCTGATATAAACACTCTAAGCAAATTGGAATTGTAATCACAGTATATTTAATTTTATGTGATTTTTTGAAATTTATATTTTATATTTAAATTTTTAATTAATATATGTGTCGTTCTGGGATAAAAGGGAAATTGTAGATAAAATGCAATGTGCCAGAAAAACTTGATTAAAGTTTTTGTCAGTTTCATGCCAATTTTGCAAATTCAAATTGCTAATCCGTGTAAAAAAAAGCAGGTTTTAAACATATAAACACCGTCGAAATTCTCAAATAAATATTGTTGGACCACTAACCAGCAGCTTTCTCTCCAGCATCTGAAATTTTCATTTCTTTGTTTTTTGAAAACACATAGCTAATTTCTAATCCATTATAAGTATGAAAACCATTTGTTTCATGACTTAGTACTGTGACCGTGTGAAAGAGGAGGCTTTGTAGTTCTATTAAAAGTAAGAACCCTAAAATTGATTTTTGCACCTCTAACTTCCTTTCTTCATATATTTTAATTTTTAATAAACACCCAGGAATTTTCTTGGTTGTGATATTCATTGTGGCTTAATTAACTTTATAGTGTTGTTTTCGTAGCCTTATGCTTTTACGATTTTGCGGTCCATATTTTTTATAGAAAATTTATTTTCTGTCCTTTAGTTCACTCATAAAAGCGTGCTTTAAAATTTTTTTTATCTTTACCATTCTTTATTTCTTAGTCTTTAATGTGTTTAACTATTCATTGCCATACATGCCAACATTGGAAAGGTGATTGTCCGTAGGAGAAGGTTTACGGGAGGAAACACACGGAGACCTTTGTCAAAATTTTGAATTTATAATCATTTATATATTTTAGAATATTTTAAATAATCAAAAATTTCCAGCTTTAAGAAAAGTATCTCATCTGAATAAATAATACAAGAAATATATATATCGCTATTATTAGAAGAATTAAAAAATAATTATATGACATTTTTCAAAAACATGAAATGTATAAATAAACATCTGGGTAGTCATGTTATCAAGGAATACAACTAAAACAAATGTGCACAAGGGGAAAAAACTCGTTTCCGTAGAAATATTAACCTTATCCGTAGTTCCGTAGTTTGCGGAAATTTTTGATAAAACCCGTAGAAACTACGGAGTATCCGCAGCAGTTAGCATATATGCATTGCTATAAATATTATGGAATCTTAAAATCAGTTTTTCTCAAATTCGCTACCAGATGACTCCTCTCACAGGGATTCAAAATTTAATTAATATTAATCTGTAGCGGTTACAATCAACTGCCTTCTCCTTTCTATGGTAGGTGGCGCTACTGAAGCCATCTTTTCCCATGATGCATCTCTGTCATTCTAGTCTGTGTGCTTGTCTCGAGATGTTGTACTCTGTTTTGTCTTGTGTGTTGTAACTTTAATGTTCTGTGCTGTGGAACGTAGCCTAATAAAAAATGGTTTCTAAAATTGAATGGATTCTTCAGCAGCACTACACACAAACTTGAGTCTCGTCCCTCTATAAATCTATAAACAGATAACTAAGCCCTGAAAGTGTTAAAATATTTCATGATCATAAAAAGCACACAAATGTACAAAATTTTAGAGCTTTAGTGTGTCAGGGAGTGGATGAAAATTTGATTACAAAATTCCATTTTTACAAACATGAAACAAGTCAAGTTGAATAAAAGCGTGTAAAAAGAATTTGCGCTTGACTATTCAGAGAACTGGTCGGTATGCGTTTCATGACATTTGGCAAAGAGTGACATTATCCTCTGACTGTGTTCTTAGCCAGCTTATTTAAATTCTGGTAGAATAATGTGCGCTTTAGCAACGAATTGCTCGATGATGATGTTAAAAATTTTTTGAATAGCAACATTTATAGATTTTAACAGTAACCGAAGCAGATGGCCATTTGATAAGCCTATGCAAAATTTCAGCATATTCGTAAGAGAAGTTTTGAAGTTACATTAAATTTTCACTGTAAAACGATGCACTTAAGGGTGCGTCTTATATTTCGAAAACGTTTTCATTATTAAATATAATCATTACACCACTTTATTTTTTAAACTTTAATATATAAAGATTTTAATTATTTTTATATATTATCAAAAATTTATAATTATAGTGGTGTAATATTAATCAATTTATTTTTTTTATAAATCAAGTTTCACCGATCGTAAAATGTAGATCATTACTTTGTAAATAAATGGCAGAAAAATGCTTTCTTCATTTCCCCTCAACGTACAAAAATAAACCAGATGTGAGCCAAATTCTCGTGAAAACCCTTCCGGAAGTTAACCACTCATATACGTTGGAGCTAAACTATTGTCTGTGTGTCACGAGAACTTTGCTCGCCATGCTGTCTCGTTGACGATGGTCGCTATAGCAACTGATTATCTTAGGGAAAATCCATTACGAATAGGAGGAAACCGACGGAAATCGGGTTTTTATTTTATTTTTAGCGCCATTCGTTCTACCCACTCGAAATGGATTCCTCCTACGATAACCTATTTCTATAGTAACCTTCGCCAACAAGACGACTTGGCAAGAGTTCTTGTGGCGGACAGAAATTAGATTTCTACGTCAAGTTATACCTAAGTGCTCCAAAGTCGATTTGACTAACAGAAGATGTCAACTTCCCCTTTATCCTGAGTCCTTGACTATGGACTTGGCTAGATATTCTATACCAAGTGGGATTAAATCACAATCGTTTTCTAAAGTCGAAAGAAGTTTTTATAAGAATCCTAAGAAGAAGATATTTTTAAAGAAACTTCCTAATTTTTTACGATGGGAAATGAGATGGGATTAGTTACATTAACGTTCCGTTTTGAAGCTACACGAGGTCTATTTTGGGACGGACCTCGTAATTTTGAGCCACGGTTAGATGACAAGGACGACACCTGAGCTGGCACCCCCTCGCCAAACTTCCACGCCACACCAACGGGAGGACGTTTAACCACTACGTATGATTTAGCGTGCAACAGACCCCATACACGGTGGATCTTCAGTGGAATCGGGTCTCGAACCTGGACCCCTCCGGCCCCATAGGATGTGATATTAGATTATATCTGTACTTTATAGATAACTACCATCGACCAACATTGTCTGAAGTTATTAAGTTACTATACCAGGATGAGGAACCTGCTGCCTTTTTGAGTTTCTTATGCGGCGTTACCAGTTATTTACAATATGCATTGAAACAATATACTTGTCTGTAATATAACAATAATTAATTAACAATAACGCTTAAAATTCTGCGCGTGCGGCCTTTCAGCACAAAAAGATTTCCCATCCCTGGTTACTATACAGATATTCAGAAAAATATTAATCATATTCAAATGAATTGTAGGATGCAATCGTGTCTAATAAAATTATTTAAAAATGCAAATTAGTATATATTTTTCCTTATATAATGACTTCATCCTCAATTAAACGTTTTTAGAACAGAAAATGATATGCCTTTTCGTGTAACGGAACACCCAGCATTTACCCATTGCCGTATACAAAAGAAACGCAGACTTCAAGGACTTTCCAAGGCAAATTGGCCCACGTTTTCTTTCACGTGAAAATGCCTCGAAGCCTCAATAATAATATCAAAAACATGATGCAAGCATTTTTCAAAGCGTGCTTGAACTTAAAAACAGCAACACACTGTACACTCGCGATTTCCTTTTCCAAATCTGTTTTCAAGGCACTGGTTTTAAGTTAACTTAATTCGTTTTCTTTAAAGTACTTTGAAGAGAATAAGATAGTCTATTTGACTCAATTTCTTTTAAATTTAAGTCATAAAACCTGATTTTTTGAATGCGGTCAAGTGCATTAGAGGTATCTTCTATTTGATGTGTAAAATTTGGCCGTAACTTTCTCGTACAAGTAAAGAAAGAGGAAGTACAAAAGTAGGAAGTAGTAAAAAATTCGATGTTCATGGGATTTTGACGAATCTCGTTTTAGACCTCGTTGAGTCTGAAAAAACATTTTTTGAAATCAGGTCTGTTTGTCTGTCTCTGAACACGATAACTATCAAACGAAACGAGTTAGACCAGGAGTCAGCAATCGTTTTTTCCTTGTAAAAAGCCATTTTTTAGAATTATATTTATCAAGATAATAATAAAGATACCGCAAGTCAGCCACTTAAATTATGAAATATACTTTTTTGAAAATAGAACCTAATTCTAGGTAAATTACTTATAGGAATGCTACTTTAGTTGTTAAATGAGTTTATTTCTGATTTGCTTTAAGGTACTGTAATAAAATTCACTCCAATTTAGTTATGTATTGTCAATGTTGAAACAGCTATAATTATAAAATATATCATTAAAGTGAAAAATAAATGATTGCATGATTCTTAAATACAAATGATTATTTTGCTTTCGTCACTCTGTATGCTAGAATTTTAAATACTTTGTAATATATTTAACTTGTATGAATAAGAATATCATAAGAAATATTTTTTTATGAATGCACTAGAAAATTTATTTAAATTTCCAGCTTAAATAAAAGAAATACCGACCATCCAAGGCGAACAGTAAATCGATAAAATTACACTTTATATAGAACATTATTTTTCTTTTAAAGTGGTAAAGAAACACAAAAAATACTTAATAATAAGAACAACATGTAGTTTCTAATGAGATTTCTGGTGCTGAATTTCCCTAGAACATTTGCCCAAACTCAGTGAACAATTATGTTGTTACTTTCATTTTCAAACAAAATGGCAGAGTCATGCTTCTCAGCTGATTTTTAATAAAATTCATATTCGAAACCTTTGTTCGCAAAAATATGTGGATCCAAAAATCGACAGAAGTATAAATGTCATCACAAAAATCTCGAGGTCAAATTTTTTCACGGCTATAATACTTTGTACACTTCGTATACGAGAATGTAAAATGTAAATTCAACGCCACTTCAACGTAAAAGTAGACCAAAAATGTGCCTTAAGGTATCCGACTGTGTTCGGAGACATTTGTTTGAAAAATAACTTATGTATATATATATATTAATGTTATTTTTCAACTGCATATGTTTTAAAACTATGAAAATATTGTAAAATTGAGCTTTCAAAATTATATTTTTAAAAAAAACTGAGAAAATTGAAGAAAAATGACTAAAATATTTGCCTTACGCTAACAGCCATAGACAAAATCATATTCTAAATATACATAATTCCTTGCAGGAGTACATTTCTATGACAGTTATCTGTGTCATGCTCTAAAATCTTTCATGTACTTCAAAATAGTTTTTAGATATAGCTGAACATAGTTACTAAACTGGTAATTTTTCATAAAAAATTCTTTTCGTTTATAGTTAAGCACTTACAAATAATACTTGATTTTAAAATTGACCTTAGTTTTTAGAGGAAAACATCAAGCATATTGCAGAAAACAATCTCAGAAAATTTCATATCAATACTTGAATAACGTTTTGAGAAATCATTGTTACTGTCGATAGTTTTCCTCAAAAATATTATTTCTCAGAAAACACATTTAAAGTTTTTATGCAACTTAAAATAACACTTACAGTTCGGTAATAAAACAACTGTAACTCCATTTGTAATTCACGCAGAGTAAAAAGTGAGACAGTTTTAGAAAGCTGATTAAACAGTCTACAAAATTAAGCCATAAATTTGTTTTTGATAATTTCACCGAAAACGACGATTTTAAACCAGTCGGATACCTTAAATATATCTAAGAATTTTTATTAATAAACAACGAATAAATTAATAAATATCGAATTAATTAACTACAAATGTAAAGGCTTCTATCTGTCAAACAGAACGAGTTCTGTTATTTAACTAAATACTGAACTCTCCCATTCGTACATTAGAAAAATTTAAAATATTTCAGTTTTATTAGCATAAAAAAATCTAATTTGTCAATGCTTCGGATGTACGTGGACCATTATAGAAGTTTAAATTTTAAATCATTTTTTTTATTTGGCTTCACTTGTTTTAAATTTGTATCGATGGAATTTTGTAATTTTTTTCATATTCTTCTTGATATGGTAGAGTTCTGAAATTTTGCAAGCGTGTGTACTGTCCTGCAGCCACGAGAAATAGCCCAGACAGTAGACATGCCGGTGGCGGTCGTTATGGAAACGGGAGATTCCACTGCATTTTGGGGGTGAAGGCTTTATTTCATTTGGCACTGATAGAACCGGCGGAAGTCTCATTTCGCATTGTACTTCGGTCGAAAACGAATTCCTCGCCTAACGAAGTGCGCTTAATTTGCCAAATGTTGCGGTGGATTTATATCCTTTTCCCTTCTTTCTTCGACTCATCTAATTGAGGTAACACTGTTCATGGTTTTTCTCGTGGCAGTAGGACAATATTCTCGATGACAATACTTTATTTCAATATTTCCTGAATTTAATTATCCGTTGATCATTGACTAAATTTTGATTCCGTACAAGTGAAATAAGCTGGTACATAGTGAGTTTGAGAAACAATAGATCTCAATATTAAAAAGAAGAAAATAATTAAAATGAAATAAATTTCTGATGTTTAGTTCGTTAATAAAAGTATGTTTTTAAAAACTGTTTTAATTAAATTTTCCCAATTTTAAATCGACCCTATTTGTTAAGCAAAAATAAATGTATTCCATAATATTATGCTTCAGTGACGCTTGCTTTATCATATAATGCTTCATACATGTAAACAATTTCTTTATTTTTGAAGATGAGAACGTGTAATAAATTTCACTGGCTGACATCCCGGATTCACTGATACTGTAATTTATTTCCTTAACTGTCAACCATCGCAGTTCGTCCCCGATCTTCAACTAAGCATGAAAAATGTTTCGTTTAACACTTTACCATTTCATTGAGTAATATTAATCTCACATTTTTTTTAACGTAGTTTATGTTTCTGACAAAGCTTTAACTGTTTTATGGAAATCTTTTTCAAAATTCATTTCGAATAAGTGGAATTAGTTAAGAATAATTTCTTTGCAATAAATCATAAAGTCCACAGAAACAAATAAATTCACATTTTTTTTTCTGCGTTACAGTTGTTTTCGAATTTAGTCAGCTCCATCTATTGAGATAACACATAAACAAATATCATAAAATAAAAGTTGATCATTATTACCAGACATTTACTTTTTTTCTTAATTTGTTGGGTTTTTCTGCTGTCTTTCATTTAACTTTACTCGAATTTTGTAATCGATTTTTCATTCACTTCCTTATGTGCCAGAGTTCTAAGTTCTGTTCAGCTGTGTGTTCCTGATGCCAATACAATATTTTAATATTTTCAGAACTTAATTATCAGATAATCCATTAATTTTAATTATATTTTGATTTCATAACAAAGACGAATTCTTATGTGAATTTGAGAAAAAAGTAAGGCAAGGTTTTTCATAATATTTGTAATAAATAATTATAAAATATTAAAAAGTAAAAAAGAATAAAAATAAAAATAGGCAAATAGGCTTTTAATAGTTTCCTCTCCACAGAAGTCTGAACAATAATGCTTAAATTTTAAACCCCTCTGCTCTATATCTTCTATTTTTCAGAGATATTTTTGTGACTTATTAATAATCTCGAATTCCTGCGATATCAGAATTAATTGATTTTACTTTGAACATAATAAATTTTAAAAAATTTATTGCAGAGATTAAAAATTTGGCATTAAATTAAGAGGATAAAACAAACTGCTTTGGAAGATATATTTCAAAACAAGGCATAAATTTCAATTAAAAATCTGTGATACGCTTTGATTTACTTTGATATTTTTATTCACATGGTCTAGATATAGCTATCAACTAACTACACAAGATCTTATTAGCTTTGGTACAAATTGGACAAAACTGGTCTAAATAGCTCAAGGCTAGTCTGGAAGTCGATTTTTTAAAAAATCAGATTTCCTCATTCTTCTTTGAAAAATAATGAATTTACGATTGTTTAAATAATTCTAGAATTCTACAACAGTTAAATTCTTTGTTAGTCAAAAAACTGCGCTTGATACAGGTCAAAGACAAGCATGATAATTTCCATGATCCATTTTTCAGATATTTTTATTCGGGGTAGTTACAGCTGTCAGTTCAGTAGGCAAGATCTTAAAAGGTTAGTACAGTCTAGACCAAACTACTCCAAATCGCACAGGGTCAGTTCGCACAGTGATTAGAAATGTAAAAATATGAGATTTCACGATATATATATTTTTTTAAACAATGAATTTAGGATTGTTTAGACAGTTCTAGAATTCTACGAACAGTTAAATTTTTTTGTTTCTCGTACAACTTTCCAGAATAAATGTCAAAGACAAGTATGTTTGCTTGCATGATAATTTTTCTGATATTTTAATTCACAGGACTGAATACAATTATCAGTATAGTAGACAAGATCTTGATAGCTTTGGTATAGGCTGGGCCAAACTGGTACAAATTCTCCAAGTCTAGTCTTGATTAGAATCGAAAAATATATCAGAATTCGCCACATTTTTTTCCAAAATAATGCATTTAGTATTGTTAAGATAATTCTAGAATTCTATGAACAGTTAACATTTCTTGTTCCTGATGAAACTTTCCCAAATAAATGTTAAATACAAGTACGATTATTACCATGATACTTTCTATGATCCATTTTTCTGATATTTTTATTCATTCGAATTGGACATATACCTACAGCTGTCAGTTTAGTAGACAAGATCTTAACATCTTTTGTATAGACTGGACAAAATTGCTAAAAATCGCCCAAGGCCAGTTTTCATTAGAAGTGAAAAAATGCCGGAATTCTCTATAATTTTTTCACAAATAGAGCTTTTAGGGTTGTTTAGACAGTTCTAGAATTCTAAGAACAGTTAAAATTCTTTGTTTCTCATAAAACTTCCTCGAATAAATGTCAAACACAAGTACAATTTATTACCATAATTTTTTTTTGATATTTTTATTCATACGGTCTGAATACAGCTGTCAGTTTAAAAGACAAGATCTTGATAGCTTTCGTACAGACTGAACCAAATAGGTGCAAATTTCCCAAGGCCATTCTTGATTAAAGCTGTAAAGATATCAGAATTTCCTACATTCTTTAAAAAATAATGGTTTTAGGATTGTTTAGACAGTTCCAGAATTCTATGAACAGTTAAAATTCTTTGTTTCTCACAAAACGCCGACGAATAAAGGTCAAAGACAAGCATGATTAATTTCCACCACGCCCAACTTTCGTTTTTCTTCCTGTAAAGTAATACATGATCGAATGAACTCAAGGATTAAATGTCTATAATTCCGAAGGGTTTCGTCACACTGCTTGCAAAGGCCAAGGAGAAACACTAATCCTTGGGAATGAAAGTGAGATCTCTGTAATAGTTGTCGGTGAAGCACTCATTAAATAGAATTCGGTTAATAATGGAGGTTATCGATGTTTATCTGACTTAATGAATCCCAGATAGTTAAGTATCCTTGAGTCTTAAGTGACCAGACGTGCCTTATTACACGGGACAATCCCAATTTTTTTACTCTCATTTTTTTTGAAAATTTCATTAAACGAATCAGTGATTGCAGAAACCACAAGAGTCATTTTTTCCCAAAAATTTCGTTTTTGTTCTTTTCACATTCTAAAGGGGTATTTGCAAAATGAGTGAAGAAATGACAAGAATCAATTGAAGTCATTCCCAATTTTTTCGAAAATTTCATTAAACGTATCATTAATTGCAGAAACCACAACAGTCTCTTTTTTTTCAAAATTTCTTTTATGCTCTTTTTACATTCTAAAGACGGATTTGCGTAATGAGTGAAGAAATGACAAGAATGAATTGAAGTGACTCCCAATTTTCCGAATATTTCACTAAACGAATCATTGATTGCAGAAACCACAAGAGTCATTTTTTTCACAATTTCGTTTATGCTCTTTTTACATTCTAAAAGGGTATTTGCATAATGAGTGAAGAAATGACAAGAATCAATTGAAGTCATTCCCAATTTTTTCGAAAACTTCATTAAACGAATCATTGATTGCAGAAACGACAACAGTCTCTTTTTTTTCAAAATTTCTTTTATGCACTTTTTACATTCTAAAAGGGTATTTGCGTTATGCGTGAAGAAATGGCAAGAATCAATTGAAGTCACTCCCAATTTTTTCGAAAATTTCACTAAACGAATCATTGATTGCAGAAACCACAAGAGTCATTTTTTTCAAAATTTCGTTTACGCTCGTTTTACATTCTAAAGGGGTATTTGCATAATGAGTGAAGAAATGACAAGAATCAATTGAAGTCACTCATAATTTTTCCGAATATTTCATTAAACGAATCATTGATTGTAGAAACCACAAGAGTTATTTTTTCCCAAAAATTTCTTTTATGCTCTTTTTACATTCTAAAGGGGTATTTGAGTAAAGAGTGAAGAAATGTCAAGAATCAATTGAAGTCACATGATAGGTATATAAAATCTACCAAGTAAAAAAAAATGTAATCATTGATTTAAAAAATTAATCAGTTTTTTGAAAACTTCCAGCATTTTAATATTATAGGCTCATATGGTTTCTGCAATCAGCACTTCAAATATAATTCAGCTAATAATTAGGCGGTAATCATGTTTTGTTCTTATAATGAATAAGAGATCTTAAGTTCTCTCTGAACCTAAAGTAACCAGGCTTTCCGGATTAGGCGAAACAATCTAATTTGTGAGTCTTATCCAAGATTGAGAAACTTTTCTTGATTACTTCCAAATTCGAATTAAAAAGTAGAAAAATTCAATACAAAGCACATAATAACATCAATTGATTGATTTTAAATATTTTTAAAATATTTTAACATAGAATATAAAATAAAAATTGAAAACTGATGGAAGCCAATTCAAGGTAGCGTGTCAACATGAGTTTTGGTGGGTACTTAATTCCGGTATGAATTTTATTACTATCTTGTGCATTTCCATCTGATAATCTATATAAAAAATGAAATTCATCAATAGATTTTACGTTTTTGAAATTCAATGTACTGAACAGATTTTCTTCACATTTAGCTCAAAAATGCTAAGAAGAACAAAGAAGGTTTTTGTGAATGTTTATTGGCAAGTGATTAAAAAGTTTCTTATTAATTAAAACTTAAGTTTCCACACGTAGAATAAATTATTTTTATCATTAGTGAAGCCATTCATATTGAATCAAATTATTGTAGGCACATTTCAAATCATTTTATTTATTTCTCTCAGAGTGTCCAACCCCGATGATGTCTAATTAAAGGTTTTAGATCAGATTTTAGAAAAAATTAGCTTTCGGTGGCTTTTAAAAACCATCTGGAACAGTTTGTAATTTTTCCACAAACTATGAGATTTAAAAATTGTTTGGTGTAATTAATATTCTTATTCTAATTAAAAATAAAGGTTGGAGATAATAAGAGGATTTTATGTATTATAGTATTTTGTATAAAAGTACTTTTACATAAAATAGTATATATATATTTTAAAAATTCCTTTATGTACATGCACTCTGATATTCTGTGGAGTGCTCATATTAAATATATTTTTACTTGCTTGTATATGGCACTTATAATACGTTGCGGTCAAAACTTTATTTCATATGTAATGCTGTAACATTTGTTAAACTACAAATATTTCAAATTTTGGTTACAAATACTGAAGCATAAGAAATTATTTAGTGAAGGTTTTGTGAAAATTAATTGAATAGATTATATTTTATCAATAAAAAACATGAAAGTATTTTTATTCCGAGCAACACCGAGTATACCTGCTAGTTAAAAAATTCACCGTTAGGTGATATCTGTGACTGAGTGGTTGCCAGTGAATTGAAAGTCGTCTCTGCAAGTTATCATCTATCATAAAAAGACTATGAAAATTCCTTTCCACCCATTCCGTATTTAAAGATTGAGAAATAAATATGAAAATATAACTCAACAGATTTGAATAAGAGAGACTTCAAACAACTATTATAGGGCTTTTCTTTATTCTATTTTCTACTAACTCTACTGCTCTTACAACTGAAACTCTTTTTTCAATATCGATCGCATTAAATAAACTTGATTATAAATAAAAGAATATCTACAAGCATGGCAGATTCTCTGATGTCCCACACGGTTGAAGGCAATACATTTCGTGACTTGCTGGTTCAGCATTTTTGTGGACGCCACCGGCCATCTTCTTAAAAAACTCCGAATTCGTACATCATAAATCATTCACATAGAATTATTATTTTCATGCCATTAGTTTCATTCAATCTTTAACAAGAAATTTTTAACACGTTGCCGTCTTGCGTGTACCATTAAAATGAAAATATTCTCCCACTTTTATGCCTTTTAATGAGTTTCATCCAGCATTTAATAAGAAGATTTCAACAAGTGCGAGCCATCATTGGTACATGTTGATGGCTCGCACTTAGACATCAAATGTTGTGTATCACCGGTAGTTCAAAGTTTGATAGATTAAGCAAAGCGCCATTAATGAATGAAATAAACTGCGAAAAACGCTAATTGCTGTGCAGGTATAAATATGCCAAGTTCAAAAAAATTAAATTCTAAATTTACCTCCTCCAGATTCGTATAAGGAAAAATATATTCATAAGCATTCACATTACAGAAGGAAATATTATTCCAGAAGAAAAAATTAACATTTCTTTAACTGATTGAAACATTAGGTATTGAAACCTTTTAATAATACGAAATATAAAGCAAATTATATTTTTTTATCTAGCTTCATCTAGTAAATCTCAAAACATATTCAGTTATAATATGACAAGAGAAAAGCTACATAAAGTATTAAGATTTTTTAATGAGTACTGAGAAATTTCTTTTTTAACAAAACGTTCTTTTAAAGCACAAAACACGTAAATTATAACTTTCTAACAGGAATCAGCCGAACAATACAACCATTGTAAATCCTGAAGACAATCAGCCGTAATAAAACCTACATCTTATAACCTTTCTTAGAATTCTGCTTCAGAATATTTTGCATTTTTAGCGCATCAATAGGACATTTATCAAAGAATTTCAGCATTAATATTATGAAGAAATTTACGGTTCCTAAATTTTTCTCCTGCAACATGCGGTACCATTATGGAAAAATTCACCCACTGTTTCTTGATTATTCGCAGAACATTTTTATCTCGTTTATAAATAAATAGTGTTCGCAAGAAATTTTGCCATAAAAATTCTATAATGCTAGCGTCTTGTTGAGTATTTATAAAACAGTTTTTTGTTTGTAAATAAAAAGTTTTCGCAAGAAATTTTTCCATAAAAATTCCATACTTGAAAGGGTCTTAAAAACTTTACTATTCATTGATTTATTTCATTTTCATTAACTGTTTTAACACTGAAAATAAATTTGTATGCTACCTATTGGTAACATAATCTTTTAAGGTTCTTTTTATTACACTTTTACCATGCACTTTTCCTTTCCAAAAAAGATATAATAATTCCTTATTATTTTCGTTGCCAAAAGATATAACATAATGATAGGTATATTCCACTCACCATAAGCAGCACACGCAAGCGAAAAGAAGATTATCCCAGAGGTAATAGAAATCATGTTCCGTAGAGATCGTTAGCAAACTGACCCACTGATCTCTTCCACCAGACGATTTCTCGTGGAACAGGTGGCGCTTTAACCTACTGAGGGGCGGAGGCAGGTGTGAAGCTTTTAAGGTCAGTCGAAACCGAGTCGGGAAAAAGTGGTACTGAGAGCGAGATTAATTTACATTTCTTTACAATATCTCACTTTTGTCCATAACCGTTCGAATGAATAATTCTATCTTATTTTTCTCGCTGTGGGAATCGTCAAGGTTGGATTCCCAAGATGCGTTCTGTTCAATGAATGCTGAAATTTACATTTTTAATAGTGTGGTATTGACCTGAAGTGAACTTATACATTCCCGCGCTTTGTTATTCGAAGAACTCTAGGTCATCGGCAGAATAACGGGTATTTAAACTTATTCACGCAGATGGTTCTGGATATTAGAAGGTGGTATTTTTTGGCAACCACATTTAGGTTGCTAAACATTTTTTACAAGGCAAGTTTTCGTTGAAGGCTTTAACAGTTTTCCGGTACAAATAATTACTCAATTGCTTTGCTGTATTATAAATAACATTATGCCGATCATAACCAATTATAACAAATGTTCATGAATGCTTCACACAAAGAAAGAAACTTAAAAACCACTTTGGTTATAATAGATTGAAATCTCAAAATAATCTTTTATATTACCATTCTATCAGAGAAACAGGGCGGTGTTTACCCTCTCCCTCTATATAGAGTTATTATAACATAAAATCAGTAATCCCATCAGCTTATAATTTACTTTTTCTTGTGTTGTCCCATTTATATTTAGCCATCACATAAGGGCGACATAACAGGACAGGAGAGTAAAACTGTCTATAGGTTGATTAGAGGCGAGACAGATTAGTATTGTGGGGGAAAGAAATCTGTACCAGCCGGTATGCTGGGAGAAAAAATCTATGGATGATGCATTTGTAAGACTCGCAATAAATAAATAAATTAAATAAATAGATAAATAAATTAAGAAAAGAAAAATAAGAATAATCAGCATATTTCTCATTTGACTTTCTCTTTAACTTATACAATATACCAAATTTCGTTTTTAAGTTCGTCGTATAGTGAAGAGAATAGAGTTTGCATTTTGGATTTCTTTCCATGGACTGATTGGATCCAAAAGTTGATGCTAATCTACAGTTGGTGTATAATGAAAAGAATAGGATTTCCCTTTTTGTATTTCTTTCCATGGACTGATTGGATACAAAAGTTTATGCTAATCTATAGTTGGTGTATACAGGCTATATGTCAAATTTCATACATCTAAGGCTACTGCATTTTTGAATTATTGCATTCACATACATACGGACAGACAGACAACATACTCGTTGATGAATGTAGTCCAAATTTAGACATAGATGTACCCTTTTGGTGTACAGATTCCTCTATCTGCCATTGGGTCATTCTCACGAAAAGGTGCTTTTCACAGTACCAGGGAGATAAAAATTAAACAGTGCAACAAATATCCTAATATTTTTGTTCATATGTATAATTTGAGTTTTAAAAAAGCTATTCAATACGTTTCTACTAAAATAGTTTACTATTTAACTCTCATTTTTCAATGAATATAAGACAAAAATTCCCTCCGTGGACGTCCTACGCATGAAATTCAAAATAATATTAAACGACAGACACTCAAACATTCTAGTAAAAAATTGTATTTTTTTCAGTATTAACTAGTTTAAAGTCTCTAGTTAAGGTCTAACCTAACATTTTTTAAATTATTTTTCCTTAGTAATTAATTTTTACACTTTGTCGCCGATCAAATACATTTCCCTCCGTGGACAAAGAAAATAACTTTAAAAAACAATCATAAATGTCAGCTCATGTCAAATCATCATGAAAGAGTTTATAAGAGAGGCAGACAATTTGTTCTTTAAGGAAATATTTTCGTTCTATTATGAATTATTAGATATATACCAATTTATTAGTTCCATTTAGAGCTTGGTAAAGGTCTCAGCGTCCACTCCGTGGACATCATAAAAAAATTAAGGAAAATCTAATTTATAATTAAAATACAAAATTTCGATAGGTTTAGTATCAAATTTAATGAAAATAAGTATACCACTTTAGTAATAATTAATTTAGTAATAACTTAAGCACTTAAAAATTCAAAACTTAGTTTTTTTCTCCTCCGTGAACACAGCATCTCCACACAGAGGATGGCATTGTCAATGAAAGACACAAAATCTCAAAAATCATGATACAGTTAGATAAATTAAAATAATATTAATTAAAAGTTCTTTGTTAGATATATTTTTTATGAAATTTAGTGATTTTTTTTTGTAATTTTTAAAAAAATTAAATTTAAAATCATATTCTCGAAAAGAATTAAGGTAAACAATTCATATAGAATATAGCTTCAATAATGTATAGAACACATTTTAATAGCTAAATTTTTATTTTGAAAAAATGGGAATATCAAAAAATAAAAAGACAAAGCAGCCAGATGCTCAAATTCAGAAGAGAAGAGAGTAGAAGAAACTTAATACGAGACTTACTAGATTGTTTATTAATAAATAAATATATGATATTCCTTAGTCTAGTATGTAACTTATTACTTTCCTGCAAAATGTTGACTTTCATTTATTTGTAATTGCTAGTAAGTATTATTTAAGTAATGTATAGTCAGTGCCATTATTTAAAAAGTGCTATTTATTTTAAAATGTTATGTTTTCTTGCACTGGTTTTTAATAACTAATTTTATTGTTTAATTATAAGAAATAAACTTGTACCAAATCTGCCCAATAATTGGTCAATTATGATTTCGTTTAAAATGTAATAGTTCCGTTGACTATCATGTCTCATTCGTAGACAAAAAATTAAAAAACTAAAAAAAAAGTGAAAAATAAAGTAGCTCACCACTAAAATAAGTTTATTTCTTAAGCTTAAATGGAAACATCCATGCAATTTTTAAGATTTTTTACATGCTTTTCCAAAATAAATTTTTTTTAGTTATTTGTACCTTTTTCATGAGAATGACCCCATTGTGTTTGTGAGTTATCACGTTTATATGCAGATGAAAAGAGAGGCCTACAAACAGTCTTTTTATATATAAATGCTCCTCATAAATCTAAAACTTTAAGAGTGGTATGAGTGAAATAAAGCAAAACAAATCGATTGCAGCATATTACAATAGTGAAGATTCAATCTCATGTTTCATAATCTCAGTGTCTCTCGACGGTTCAGATGGCAGCTCAGTGCCAATAATCCCCCCGATTTCAAATCGAAACAGTAATTTCGATTTAATTTGAGATAACATGATTTATATATTTAGGTGAGTGTTTCTTGGTTAAAGCTACAGCAGATTATTGAGGCTTCATCGAGTGCAGAAATTACAAATTAAGTACACTTTTTCCAATACTTATGAACTATACTTGAAATTAATTGAAAATAAAATTTCTATAATACTAATATAGAATATAATGTCGTTCTTTCTTGTGTAAACAAATGGTTAACTCTCTTCTAAATTTTGCAATTGCTCGAATATTTTAAAATTATAGAAATTTTCTGCCATATAATGGAAACAATATTGTTTGGGAATTACAAAACGATTTTTTCTATTGATTCTTTTGCACACAGATTTGATTGAGGAATAAAAATATTAAAAACACTGTACTATTATTTTTTGGTTGTTGTCTTTCTTTATCCAATGTCATAGGATATTTTTTTGTTTTGTTGAGTTGAATGCTATATGAACCCTATGACTGTTCATCCTGCGGGAGGGAAGAAAGGCTATTTTCTGCTGGATCCTGCGATGTGTCTACTTAGTACTATTACAGCATACTAATAGAGCCTTGCCTGTGAATAACAATTCGTTTCGTTCAACTGTTTTTGGAATGTTGCATCTAAATAGCGATTTTTAAAAATCGGCAACAAAATTTCGCTAGTCTGTAGAACAAGTGATGAGCTCTGTGAAAAAATAGCGAGCATGAAACAGTATTTTGAAGGAAAAAAAACTTTACGTTCAGAAATGAATGCCAACAGCGTTTTAAGTTAAACTGAAAAGAAATTGAACTGAACTATGCTCTTTTGCTAAAGTAATAAAAAAAGTTCTGAAAATATCGCCTTAGACAAGGGCGCAACACCACTTTCGACGATATTGTTAAATCTTTTTTCTATTCCTTATCGCTATTTTTCCCTTTTTCTTTCTTTCTATATATATTTTCTTTTCAATTATTAAAAAACGCATAGCTTGTACTACATACTAATGAAATTTTATTTCATTTGAAATCCTAGAACCGACTCTAAGGCCTTCTCAATAAGGCTAACTTTAATCACGGACATCTTGCAGATTGACTACATTTTTTAAAAATGGTGCAAGTATTTAAATGGCGCGTTCAAAATATCGAAAGTGAGCTCAAAATATTTCTATTTCGAGACGAAAATTCTTTTCTTTTCAAAAATAAAGCCTATGCATAGAGTTGCCATACGTCCGGATCTCAAGCCCACGTTCGGACTAGTGTCCGGTATCTTGAAACTGTCCGGATTTACACCAGTGAATGCGGCGATAGAGGAAAGTGGTTGTAATAGGTGAGATCAGACCCCTTCGAAAAAACTGTCGTCATTCCGGGAATAAAAGAAAATTCATTGTTGATGTGAAAGTAGATGACTCCTTTACCATGCCCCAGTTAAAACTGAAAACTAAAAGATTTGCCAATTTTGCTTTAATTCTGTTTCTCATTAATATTATTTTCAATGACCAAACATTAATATAAATTGTATTCTCTTTGCATTCTGATGTCTTAATTATTTTTCTCGCTTTCTCAAACTCTGGGCTAGTATTATGAAAGAGGGTATTTGGTAGGCAGCTTTCAGACTTTTTAGCTATACTTTGATCCCCCTTCAACCACCCTGCGGCTCGGATTTCAACCGAAAAAATTATGGTAGCCCTACCTATGCAGCAGTCTTGTGACAAGTATCCTACCATTCAAACTTTCAGATATCCGTCACACCACCTTTCAAATTCCCATCACGCCAAAGCCGCATAAATAGAGAAACAAAGAATCTTTCTTTTTTCGCCAGACACATCACCGCATTCAGAGAAGCCGTTCCGGCGGTCACTTGGGTATTCAGGGTGGAGTGCGTCTGAGCGGGTTTTCTCTTTTTCGCCGGTTTCCAACCCATTTCCGCCGAGTGACCCGTCGCGACCCATAATTCACCCGCCAGACGTTCAGCCTGGTCTACTTTGGAAACTTGATACACTCGCCCGATTGTATGAGCTGATGTCGTTCAAGATAAAGCAACTTCGAATGGTTTTAGGCCCAGTGCACACTAGCCGATTCGTGTCGTTGAAGCTATAAAAATAACAATAGCAACGGCATGTGGGTTAGGCCCGGTGCACACTAGCCGATTCGTGTCGTTGAAGCTATAAAAATAATAATATTAACCCCCATTCCCCCTGTGTGTCTCCACAGGGGGCATGTGGGTTAGGCCCAGTGCACACTAGTCGATTCGTGTCGTTGAAGCTATAAAACTAACAATAGCAACGGCATGTGGGTTAGGCCCGGTGCACACTAGCCGATTCGTGTCGTTGAAGCTATAAAAATAATAATATTAACCCCCATTCCCCCTGTGTGTCTCCACAGGGGGCATGT
>BGPR01007949.1:27134-67413 GCA_013235015.1 Araneus ventricosus | reverse complement strand
ATGGATGTTAATGAAAAGTTCCATGAAGAGTTAATGAACAATTGTTACTGAAATTTTAACTTTAAAATTAAATCTTAAATTATATGAGTTTTCCATGATTTGTAAATGAATACAAATTCAGGCTGCCATTAACAAAAACATTTACATGTCAAACTTCCTTCCAAATAGAAGAAACAGTGAAAATGAAAATGCAATTACAACACCTATATACTTCACATTCAACTGTAAAAAAAAACAAATTCAATTTCTATCATCAGCAAAATCGCTAACATTATCATTCTTTTGCACAGGCGAACCCATTCGATTTTCAAATGATCTGGATCTAGACCTTGAGCGTGATTGGTAGGGAGAACGAGATCTGCTTTTGTAAGATTTGGAATGACTACGGCTTTTACGAGCATTTCTATCCACACTCATGCTTCTGCTGCGGCTGCGAGATTGCTTGCGACTGTGAGAGCGACTAGATCTTGCTTTCACGGGAGATTTAGATCTTGACCTGGACCTTGACCGTGACCTAGAGCGAGACCTGGATCGAGATTTGCTTCTGCTTTGACTTCTGCTACGAGAACTCCTGGACCGTGATCTAGAATGTGATCTGTCAAAAAAAACATGCGTCTTAATTCAGCACAAAAAGTAGGTCAAAAGTTGCTCATTTCATAATATCTACCTTTACTTTCATCGAGGTTGAAAAAAGTTAAATTAAAAGTTAACTTTATAAACTGAGGGTCACGTAGAAAAATATTGGATTTGCAGAAACTCTCAAAAGATCTTGTTTCAGTTTCTTCAACACTTGTAAACAAAAATACTTAAGAAAATTATCTTTAAAGATTCTGTTAAAAATCCATTAATGGAATAGAAGAATTGTTTAACCAATCAATTTAAAAACAACTTAAATAGAAAGTAACCACCAGCCCTTTTAACTAATTACTCAAACATACAATGAAATCAAAGCAGCTCTACTTTCATTCTTTACAAGTTATCTAAAAATTGTGCAAGAACCCACAGTGACAGATTCTGTGCAAATATCATGGGAAATAAAACATTTTAAATGTTATACTAAATTAACAATATAACAATCCAACCGCCTCTCACAAAAAAAAACTTTATTAAAGATCATAAACACAAATGCTTGCACAGAAGTATAAAACAAGAAATGTTCCCCAATTAGAATAGAAAAATGATTTTAATACGAAATATTAGGCAAAATTCAATAGGCAATCCATTATTTCCATACAAGAATTTATACACAGTGCTTGAAAATAACATACTTTATTTTTAAAAATAAAAAGAACTAACCGCCGTCGCCTTGACTTATCCTCAACAATCTTGATTCTTCTTCCACTCAAATCAGTATCATCCAATTTATCAATAGCATTCTTCATATCAGAGTAACTTGCAAATTCCACAACTCTAAGATTTTTAAATATTTAATTATTAGTTAAGAAATCAAAATGGAGAATTTTTCATTAATTGACTGTAATTTAAACACAAAATTAATAACGCATATCAATGTTCAACAGAAGAAAATTAATACACATTTCATGAAAAACACAAGTTAGAACTGTCAATTTAATAAATAAACATGCTTGATGTGATTAAATATACATTTGACTAAAGTTTCAAAAAAAATTCACTTATACTTAAACGCATATTTTCTTCCATTATACACAATTTAATAGTATAACAACAGTGATGAATGCATTCTTTACTTAAAATTAAAGTTTTTTTAATAAGAGCAAAGATTTTAATAATACAAACCCTTCATTTCGTCTTTGCTTATGAGCATCGGCATAAGTTACTTCACCAGCTTGACGCATATAGTCCTTTAAGTCCTACAATGCAGAAATGTTTATTACATCAAAAATTCCAACAAATAATAATAACTCTAAAAATATTTTCAATAAAAATTTACTAGCTTTACTAAAAACTTGTCATTATTCTTCAACCTATCTGATGAATAAGCAAAAGTCAATGACAAAATGTATTGAGAGGCACTGAAGTTATAGAGAGTGATAAGCATGACATCACTGAACAAGCTATAAAAATTTCTCTCACGCGCTAAATATTTTTTCTTAAGAGGTGGAAAAAATTCTTTGGGCATCCATTTCAACTCCCGAAAACTCATTCATTTCATCTGCTACATCTGAAAATTATCTTGCACGTCTTTTTTGAAGTAGAGCGGTTTAGAAGATTATTTCCAGCAAAAGTTCTTGACATCCAACAGATGAAATTGCAAATTTGAGATTTATATTTTTCTTTGTAGAATATTTCTAGTTACCTTTGTTCTTTCCTTCAGAAATGAAAAGAACAGCAGTAACATTAATTTTGAATCCATGAGGTATACCCTACTCTTTTTACTTTAAAAGTTTTCTTCCATCGGAGCTTTTTTTATTGAAATTTAGAGTACACCACATTTTAATGTCCCTTTAACATACGATTTAAAAATCTTCTACTTGCACAGTTTCAGCAATTCTTCAAACCTAATTACAAAATCTTCCATATTATTTTGCAGAAGAACTTGATGTACAGCAAGGTTCTATTTAGTTCCATCAAATCTTTCAATGACATTTCAGTAGAGCTTTCGTATTCCACGCCTTATTTCATGCAGATTCAACTTCTTTTAGATGTGAAAATATACCATTATTGGGCAGCAGCATCCACTTCAAAATTAAATGAACATCCTTGAAAGAGATTGCTCTTGACTGCTCCATCTTTTCCAGAGTTAAGGAAGTAATGAAAGTGAAATATTGAAATGTTTAAGTTAAACAATTAAATCTTTTAAAAACTAACATATTTATGTTTTAGAATAAACCTAAAATTAATGCTTTACCTGAAAGACCCAACAGAGACTTCTAGAGAAAGAGGGTAGGATTAAGGCCCAATGGGGACCACTCACTGAAAGGCGCTTGCTCAACCTCTCTGGATAGCCACGGCAACTCAGAATTGCGAGTAGGCGTAGGCATGGAATCCCTTGCAATTCTCTAGTCTCAACAGATAATGCTGCTGTATTAACTCACAGGATAAACCTCATCTCCCCTGTCCAAAGTATGGCAGCAGAGATCCATCACAATGCCAACGGTCCCAAGGCAGAATCGCTAGGATGTGCCAGCAAACTGAGTGGGTCCCATTGTTACAAGATGGAGTTCGCCAATTCGCAGGCCCCGGTATACTCCCACCTGCATGTGCCTCGCTACCTCTTTAAAGCGCATATCTCAACCCTTTACTGGGATCAGGGGCTGGATGGATGGTAACTTATGAATGAAAGAAATGGATCATGTTTAGACATCTGAGCTGAACACTAGTTTGGAATCACACAATACTACCATGCACACTGTTAAAGAGAAATAAAACTGAATAATAACAGATTATCAAAGTAAGAATTTTTGTATGTTTAGTTCCGATTACAATTTTTTTTTTTTTTAACCATTTTCTAACGGAGAACACAACTATGCCATTTAATATCTTTAAAAAATTCAATGAAATATTTATTTCCAACAACAAAAATGGGAATTTTAAAAAGAATGAGCCCGAAAAACTCCATTTGATTATATTTCTAAAAGTACATTCTAGATAACTCCAATTTTATCCAAGTAAGGCAGTTAATTTATGTTACAAATGAGATGATGGTATAAAAATACCATCCATTTATAGGGGGGAGGAAGAGGGAAAAGTAAGAATTTCACAAAGGAACAAACAAGACACATTGAATTAAATGACAAAGTTGTGTAATCAATGCAAATTAGAAATAATATTAACAGGGTTCCCACTTAAAACTTCATTTGTATCCATACTACAAAAAATTAGAATAAGTTTGTTGTTGATAAAATGATTAAACTGTCAATAAATATAATCCTATCTTTTCTCCTATTGTTTGTCAGAACAAAAGGAGATGCAAAGATTGCTTGAGAACTATTCTTGCCACTTTTTTGCTGCTAGAGTCAAATTTTTACTTCATCCTACTAACCCTGCCTTTTGAAAAAACAATTTCTAAAGCAATGAAACATGAAGAAATAGAGAAATGATACAGATCTCACATTTTGATCATGCAGTTAATGGAAGACAATAAGTAGTAATGATGCAAAAAGAAATTAAAGAAACAATTGTAAAAAAAATTAAGTAAATTTAAAATCTATTTTTGTAATGGAAGTGGTGATAAATCTTTATATTTAAAACTAAATGAAATACAATTCTATGAAAGATCATTATTGAATTGATGCAACATATAGTAAAAAATAAAATGTTTAATGACAATCATGCGATAGCTATTCGTTGATAATTTTGTTGAAGTAGAAACTGATGTTCTAAAATTTCTTGATCACATCAGGAAAAATTTTCTAAGAACTGCCCTGGGAAACAAGAATATTATATTCATCGTGTCAACAAATCCTATATATAAGATCTCTCAAAGATTCTTGCTTTTCCCTCTTGTTCAATTTCAAATACCCACTTTTGCTGTCCAAGTTTATGTGCATTTGATGGTAGAAACCCAGCAGCCTTTATGTAATTAAAAAAAAAACTGAAATAACCAGGACTTTACAACTGAAGTCACTACAGTGTACTGTTTGTAGAAACCCCTTTTAATCATGTGGGAACCCTGTTTAAAAATATTTTGCAATAACAAAGACCATCCTTAAAATACAAAGTTACTACAAGATAAAAATGTGATTGAAAGCTAACTAGACTTGGCAAAATGGAGAAACACATACCTGCCAGCTGACTCTGCTACTCAAATTCTCCACTATAATCCTGTATTCAGTTCTTGTAGGGGGCCCGTACCTTCAGCGATTGGAAAAATTATTCAAAAGACAGATTTCACAGGATATGACAAAGTTAAAACAGTCAACAACTAAAAAAAATATTTACTTGTCTCGACCACCTCCTTGACGTCCTCTGCGCATTGGTGCACGATATCCCCTATTTCGGTCTCGATACATATCATTACCTCTTGGAGATCCTCTAGCATGCTCAATAGTAACTCTATAAAATAATTTTAAAAAACACATATAGTATATAAATAATTATAAAACAAATATTACAACCATGAACAGATATAACCATTTGAATGAATATTCCAATCTTATATTTAGAATAACAAAATTAATTTAAAATTACTTTTTTGAATAGCTGTTCTGTTCTGTCAATAAAGGAAAAAAGATTTCACAATAGAAATATCAACATAGTTCCCAATGTAATTTCTATCATACAAGACAGAAAAAATAACATTGCCTTCGATCCAATGATTTTAGTGTTTGTAAATTAATGTAATCATCAGAGAAAATAATTGACAATTGCAAAACAAAGTTTGGAATAAAGAAAAATGTACATTGCATACTAAAATTGGTTAGTGTGGAGTTAACGGTACAATCTTACTTTGTTTCTCTTTGATAGCCAACTCTTTGCTGCCAAGATCAGAGATGAAAGAACATTTGATTTGGTTGTGCAATGATGTTTTAAACGAGTTAATGTGCGCATGTGCTGAAATTGATCTTTTCATCAGTTTTCTGCGCATGGTGCGGCATTGAGATTTGTTTTGATTGGTTTGATCAATTCATCTGCAAGATGCGATTGGTCAATTTCTTCGAATTTGATTAAAACTTCATTTGAAATTCTAAAAGTTGATTTGACTTTAGTATCAGTACTGGGCATGTTATTCTGTGTTTTTTTTATTCTCAATAAAAAAAAGCAAAGCCACAAGTTTCCCTACTTTGAAGAAAGCGAAGCTGCTGATGTTTTTTAAAGTTCCAAAAATTTGCCCGGAACCCGCATGCTGATTTCAGTTTTTTTTTAAAATTGATTTTTAAAATTCAATGAATGAGCGAAGCTACTAGTGGCCCGCTATGCTGAAAGCGAAGTCGCTGATGTTTTTTTAAGTTAAAAAAATTTGCCCGGTAAACACTTGAAATGCAGCAGGCATTGCATGTTCAATCCCTCGTTTTCAGGTTAACCATGCTCAAGAGAGGAATAAAAAGTGCACTGTACATCCAGAACAGCATTTGACACCGGCAAACGATATTGCGCCAAGAAGAATTGGCGAGAAACAGGTACGTACCACTAACTCCACGTTTACCCTAAAATCTTCTATTAAGAAGTATAACATCAAATTTCATGAACAAGACCAGGAATACAGAAATTTATACATTTTAAGTAATGCAAAATTTAACTAAAAATTTCATGTAAAACTTTAGCCTTTCTGAAGTTTTGCACTGTAAAAAATTGGTTAAAATGATGGAACTGACATTACACAAACTCAAAAACAGAAGTTAAAAGAGATGTTAAATATTTAACACTTACCTTTCACCAAGGAGTTGTTTTCCATTTAATTCATAGACAGCGTCATCAGCATCTCGATAATCATCAAATTCCTAATTTTAAAGACAAATAATTTTCTTACGAAATGTTTAAAACTTAGTAAAATTTTTTAAAAATACAGTTCTGTATTTTTAAAGAGTTACTTTTTAGTTTTAGTACTTACTGAAACTATTGTATTATAGTTGAGAATTTCAACTCCAAAAATAACTACGTCATATAAACTACTTTACTTCAGGTAAAAATGTACTTTCCCCTATATATTTTATGGGGAAGGAAATATTTTTGTTTCCATATCTTCTGAACAATACAAATCATATATGGTTAAATACACGTAACCTGTCACTTCAGATATACATATACAAATTGTGTTCTTTACATGTCTTAACTCAATCTTCCCAAAATTCAAAATAATTAACCAGTACGAGAAATCTTGGAAATAGCAAGCCTCATTAACCCTACACTACAAAATTTTTAAAATGTTTCAGCAAAAGTTATCAAGTTATATAAACAAGTAAAAGAAACAAAAAAAAAATATGTTGAAACTTAATTTTCAATTGATATTAATTTTAGAAACTGTTTACATACACATTTTTTAGCTTATCTTTACGTCAAGTTAAAAATACAAGTAAATAATTTTACTGATCAATTACTCAATATTAAAAAAGGCAGAGATTGAAGAAATATATTTAATATTTCTACAGCTCAAGAATGAGCCATTCTCAATATCCAAAGAATGTCCCTTTAAAAAAAAAAAATCAAAACATGGGTTAAACATTCTCTAGTGCCAACAATAATTATAAACAGGCGTCTTCTAACTGGTAAAATAAGCTAGGAACTGATAGATCAATCCGAGTTTTAATCAATAAGATTCTATGCGAGAGCTAAATAATAACTTGTTGTTACTTTAGTGAATTTTCTAGTACAGCATACATACCATCCATAAGATAAAGGTAAACTTCTTAACACCCAGCATCCATCCTATTGATAGGACAGTTGCATTTCAAAACTAAATGTATTCCATCATTTCTTTTTCACTTTGTCTAACAACTCAACATGTATTCCCAAACAATTTTCAACTAGTATACAGTATAAATTAGCCAGATTTCAAGTCAAAGTGTCATTATGCTGAATTCCCCCCCCCCTTTGATTTTTTTTTCAATGTAATGTAAGGAATTCAAAAGTATCTCTTGATACTTTATAACATTTTAAAATTTTAATATATAGCTATAAAATAGTTTTGGAAAAATTCTCAAAAGATTGATAGGAAACTTGTTTTTTTTTTTTTACAAAAGAAAATCTTTATTTGAGAATTTTACTTCAGTTATACAGTAGAACCCTGCTAATCCGAAATTCTGGTTAATCCAAACCGATTTTAATTTCTAAAATTAAATGTAATTGAAAAGATTACCTGAAAATTTATATATATATACTAAAAACAAAAAAGTACTTTTTCAGAATGCATAATTTTTTACACATTGAAGAAACTAATGCAATTCGCCGCAGGATAAGGTCACTTCATACAGGAGCACAACCATTATTCTAATGAAAAGGAGACATTCTCTTTCTATTGCTTTTGAATAAAAGAATTCAAGAGATAGTAGTACCGAGTACTTATAACTTACTTTTTTTAGCATACATCTTTTTTTTTTCTATTTTTATCAGAATTTCAGGCAATCTGAATTTTTTACAATCAGAACAGGCACCGGTGCTAATTAGTTGGGATTAGCGGGGTTCTACTATACAAATCTTTTTTTATAAAAACAATTTAAAAGAAATTTACTAAAATCTATGCTTGAGGTTGGGTATTAAAAGGCTAATGAATGTCAGTCAAAAAGAACGATGATATTTTCAAATAAATTAGTTCTTTAGCTGAACAATGTCTAAAATTAATATAGACTCAATATTAATTTTAACACTTAGTTAAATAATGGGTGGTGGCCAGGTGGGATAAAATTGGTAGAAAATACCCTACTTTTAGCTTTTCACTTAAAAAGTATTGTCAAAATATTACTTTTTAAAACTGTTCTTTTCTTTACATTACACATCTTAAGAGTAAAATTAAGCAAGTTCCACTAGTAATTTGATATATATGCGTTTGCTATGAGATAGTTTTGCACCATATGTTTTGTATACCCATTTTACCCCAACCAGGTGAAAATGGATATACTGTGGAGTAAAATGGGTATGAAAATCTGATACATTAGCAAATGTTAAAAAAAATTATTGGTAAACTTTCAGTCTACGGTGCCCACTTGCTTCTCGCCAATTTTTCTGGATGCCCAAGGTCTAGGTATTTTGAGAAAAAATCATGAAAGATGATTTACAATGAAACATGCAATTTTTGTATTCCCAAAAACTTGATATTTTGCAAAAAAAGTGTATTTGGCCTACATTCCGCGTGCATAAAAATTGCACATTTTCGCAATGAGGAATGGGTGCCGAGGAATAAATATAAGATTTTATTTAACGTTTTTGAGTAGGAAATTTTATTATAGATAACATGCGAGATTTCATCACACCTCTTGTTCCATCTGGAGAATGTCAAAACAAAGTTTCAATTTAGGGGGGTTGCCATAATTTCCAAAAATCATGTTTGCTGCTCGCTACTATTTCCTACGTAGACTGTGCCAAGGCGAAAGGAAATCATACTGTAAACAACCGCTTGGCGGCAGTTTACTGTCACCAATACACAACAGAAATTGCAACCAATTTTTTTAACCGATTGACACAAAAATTTAACACAAATCAATTTATTTACCACATACAAAATTTTGTATACAAGTATGCGATTATACAGACTGACTGACAGTCAGCCCTTCAACAGATTTTATCCAAAATTTGATAGAAACCTACAGACTACGTGTCAAGACCACATACCAAATTTCATCTTCGTAGCTCTAATAGTTTGAGTTATTGTGTTCACAGACAGACATAATTCCAAAATTCTGCATTTCGGACTCGGGGAGGTCTAAATCGTGGAGAATCGTCAAAATCTCGAGTTCAAATTTTTTTACATGTACAATACTTTCTTTTTTGTGTACTTTGTATACGAGAAAATAAAAAGGCTCAAATTATGCAGTAAATTTGGCCAAAATAAAATAGGGTTTTTCTCCCGACATACGATTCTGTATATCTGTTATTCCTCAAAAAATTAGGCCTGTTATTAGATTGCGACTCATTCAAAAATTTTATTATTTGACCATCTTTTATATAATCTGTGTCTTATACTGCCAGAAAAATCGAAGTTTCCCCATCTTAAAATTTTTCAAATATTTCCATTTTATAGGTACCTCCTTTACAGCCATAATTTTGACAATGAATTCTGGCTTGCTTTTTTCCCCCCTCAAATATTAATATTTTTATCCAGGCACCTACTGCTTGACTTTATCTTACAGCTGCATTTTCAGTAATATCATTTCTAGACATTTCCTCTGCAAGGAAATTACATTACAATTTTCTCTTTGAATTTTTAGCCTTTCTAGAACATATTCACTTGTTAATATTTTACCAACCCTTATCTGCACACATTTCACATTTTGCTTCGAATTATTCATGTCTGCAGTTGTGAAATATGAAGCTTTTGGCGATATTGCTGACAATTTTACACATTTCAAATCTTTGTATGTTGAAGAAATTATGCTTTGTGATCTACACTCTTGAGGTGGAGACAAAGACAGGTTCTGAGAACTTGAAGGCATATCAGAGAAAACAGAAACATCTAGTTGCAAACATCAGGCATCTGCCAAAGAAAGTGTTATTTTGTCTGAAATTGCTTTTACTATACACTTTAGACCCTTCTGAAAACCACATCTTTCCATAAATTTTAAATAATTATGATCTCCTCTCCATGACAGAAAACTGGTAATTTTCCTGATCTTTTACGTGCAAGATTTTTTAAAACTAGTTATGATATGGAATATTCATGTTTCATTAATTTTCAATTTATCATAAATTATATATTTAAAGAAAAAAATCATGCAGTACATCCATCCTACACATGATACAGAATGTTAAGCTTAACCATATCCCCTTTTTACTACATTTTCTAAATACAAGATTTAAAAAAAAAAAAAAATGATTTTTTTCCCCTTAGCTACAAGTTAAGGCAGTACCAGAAATGTCTAAAAAAAGATATTATGCCGATACAATAAGAATTTCTCAATAATCTAGTCCTGGCACTGAATGTTAAAATACATAACATATGGCATAAAAGTGTCCACCTCGGTTTAATGTGTTATCACTCAATCATACAGAAAGTGCGAAAAAAAAATCAGTTGCAGAATGGAGATCAGAACGGACAACTATAATATCCAACTAAAAAAATACAAATACAATTAAAAATCTGCTGTTTTATAAGCCACATATTTTGACTACCCATTTTACCCCACCTGACCCTATACTTATTTATCTCGCTCTGTAAAATGAATTTTTTTTGCTTTCAATCGGATCTAAAATGCACCTTACATACGGAAAAAAAAAAAATATTGAGAGGCTGTATTCAAAGTGAAATTATTTAAGTTGTCATTTAGGACAAAAAACAGGAAATATTTCCCCTAGCCCTAAATTCCACAGAAAATTCTTTGCGGGGAAAAAAGGGAACCAACTTTCTGTTAAAAACACTTAAATAATAAATATGAAAGATATACATTATTTAAAAAATGCATTTAAATAATATATTTAAATGATACATATATTTGAATATTTAACATATGAAATTAAATCAACTGAATTTTTAAAAAATGGCGAATTAGCTTCAGAAAACATTAAAAACTTACCACAAAACCAAAGCCATTCTTTATCAAAATTTCCCTTATTTTACCATAATTTTGGAAAAACTTTTCTAAATCTCTTTCAGTGACATCATAACTTAATCTTCCAATATAAATTCGAGTACTCATCCTTGAAATCTGCAATTCAACAGAAAGGGTTTAATTAGTTGAAGAACTTTCAAATTTTAAAATATTAAACAATTCTTGAAATGAGACTGTTTTACAAGTATTAGAGATTCAATTAATTCAAGGTCACTTTTTAACATTTGGAAGGAAAAGAAAAAAGAATTTCTCAATAACAAACATGTTAGTGGACAAATGTGGGATTAGGAATAATAAATTGAAATAAAAAATGCAGTTGTAAATGCACAAATTATTTCAAAAATATACTAGTAGTATTTCATCTGTCATTAGTTAAGAGGATATGTACCGTTTGTGAAGATTAATATATTTCTAACAACTACGCTAATTTTAATTTCGATTCTGAACCAACATCACAACTTAATATCCAATATACTCAGCATTCAGATCCAAGAAATAACAAATTTCAATAGAATTACCATTGAATTTTGCTGAACTTTGTGCTTATTTTATCATGCTTTTATATCGTTGATGAGAAGGCGGAAGAATATAAATATATATCTTTATTAGCCCTCATGCATTTTTCACGTGGTATTCCTAAAGATATTGATATTCTCATTTTCGACAAAGAAAAATAAAACAAGCGCAAATTGCATTACCGCTTTTGTTTTGTAAAAAATGCTTCACTCCGAGTAAATGAATTTTGGGGAACATTTTCAATCTGGAATAACGAACAATATCTTCGGCTAATAAGGTGTACTCAATAGGTCCAATGATCAAGGAAAGGTTTACAGATGAATACATAATGGTATTTGAAAATCTGTACTTGCAAACAATAACCCTAATTTAAAGACATACTATCAATCCTATGAATAACATGCAAAGGATTCAAAATTTTAGAACAAAGAAATGAAAATACGATAATGGAATACCTTTTTGAGAAGACGTTAAATGCTATCAGCTGTTGCTAAACAACTTTATCTAACTTCATTCGTCAGAACCAAATGTTAATATCTCAGAACCGAGCTCAATCACAATATGGAGTAGAAAACGTACAGTTCAGCTTACCTCTTATACTTCTGTGGCGGCGCTACGTTAAGCCAAAGAACTGGTCAAGCTACTCATTTATTATTGAAATGTATCTTTTGTATCTGGCAACATTGTAATCATTCCAGATTGTATCCGCGCCATGCGATGTTGTTGGCATAAGCTTTCGTCAAGTAATTAAGTAGCCTAAATAATGTAAATTAAATGTATTTTTAATTTAAATCATCTATTTTACACTTCCGGCTCACTATATAAACTCCAAACTTTCTTCTCTGCGGCTAATACCAGGCCTCGGCTGAAGCGTCATTGTAACGGTGACTGATTATCTAATGGACCAGTTTTCTGTTTTTTTTACCCACATTAAAAATCCTGACTTTATTTGCATGGCTTTTGAACTTCCGCTTTCAAGATTCCATTGACTTAGCATTTCACAGGAATTACGTAGTAGGGATGACGGATATTTGACAAACTGTTATTTTCTACGCAATATTAAAAAATCACAATTACCAGTGATGAATACTACTGCCAAAAAGGTGTGATTCAGTTATTTGTATAAAATGTACACAAAGCGTTTTTTTATTTTAATTTATTTTCTTTTGATTATAATTTTGCGATGTTTTATTTTTTTAGGTCTATATACTGTCAACAGATGGCGCCATTAAAAGCATGAACTACCTTCCTCACACAGGGGGGCATCACCACAACCCATCCGGTGGAAACAGAGTCTTCACCAATGACCTTCCAAATAAGCAGGTCACGCTTCACCGCGCAAATCACCCTACCCCATCTGGTATTATACCACAATTCGCATCCCCCCCATCGCGGTTTAAGACGTCTTTCTGTGAATCACCCCTCCTGTTGTGATATGCGTTCTCGAATGATAACGTCGCTTTTGTGACTCGAAGTTTCGTCGGAAACTCAAAGAAGCAATTATTCGTTTTTCTCTTTGATTGGCAGAATCGCGGTAATTGTATAAAAAAAGAATAGTACAGGTAAAGATTCTATACTATGATCGCACCGAAAACTGCGACTGTGACGTCGAAGGTTGACTTCTGTGATTGATTACTACTGATTGTGACAAGTGAACTCAAGTTCCAACATCTCTTTCTACAATAATTTTTGCTGTCGCCATCTATTGACAATACAAAGAACTAAACATTAAAACGTAATAGAAAGTATTAACAATAAGTAGAAATAATTATAGTTTTTTATTTGAATGTTTTAGAACACTTTACTTATACTTAATAAGACTTTTTGAAAATTAAAAGTGTGATTGAAATAACAGTTATTTCAATCACACTTTTATTATTATTTGCAATAGATATTTAAAAATAACAAAAATATTTATTACTAAAAAAATCGTGGATTATAAATACCTAGACCATACTACCTGGATACGTTTGTACATACACTATATGCCCAAAAGTATTCGGACACTTGCAGATTTTCACATTTTTTAGAATTTCTCCGGAATGGTTTAACCGACTACCATTAAACTTCGGATATATAAAGAATAGACATTAACTCACATTTTACATTGAAGATTCGGTCCTGAGGGCAATTAGGGGACCGTCTACAAACTGATGAAGACAAAAAGGTGTTTGGCCCACCCAGCTTCACAGAATACAGATAACAAGATGAAACTTTCAGAAATGGTAATGTTTAATGTGCATAATATTTACAGGAATTTTTGTAAACTCAGCTGAAATATTTGGGAAGATATAAAGGTTTTCTTAAAAAATCTCAAATTTTTCCACCTGTTTTTTGCTTATAACATGCAGAGTTTTCTGTTATATTAAACGAAACTTACAGAACAGATGACAATGTGTTAGAGAAGCATTTGTGTAAAACTTTGGAAAAGAAATGTTGAATATTACAGGAATTATGAGCATTTTTAGTAAATAATGTTTTACTGCGCATGCGCGAAACATGGCGTAATTTTTCTTTCACAACTTTAAAGCTATATATATAGGGCAACTTATATAACAATATTCAGTTCAATATCAATAGTATTCAGAAAGATATCGGCATTACCACGAGCAGAAATTTAGCTCCTGTCGAAGAGAAGCTAAAAGATGAGGGGTTGAACACAAATTAATATTTTTTAAACTTATATCTTTAAATAGTTATATTGAATTGCATAGTGGTTAGAATTTGCTGAATACCCATGAAGACTTATCAATTGCGTGCATAACTTAAATTCCAGCTAATTAGGCACTATAAGTAACAAAAATTTTATTACTTTAATTATATTATTTACAGGATTATTAACAAATTACATATTACAATTTTACGGCCAAACGATATTTTTAAATATATTTATTTTATAGCGAAACAATTTTTTATCTAATTAATTTCTTTTCTTAAAATATTTTAATAATTCTACATATATATTTTTTTATTCGTTACGAATATTAGATGTGTTTATGGGTATTCAACAAATTCTCACCACTATACAATTCAATATAACTATTTAAAGATATAAGTTTAAAAAATATTAATTTGTGTTCAACCCCTCATCTTTTAGCTTCTCTTCGACAGGAGCTAAATTTCTGCTCGTGGTAATGCCGATATCTTTCTGAATACTATTGATATTGAACTGAATATTGTTATATAAGTTGCCCTATATATCTGGCTTTAAATCTGTGAAAGAAAAATTACGCTATGTTTCGCGCATGCGCAGTAAAACATTATTTACTAAACATGCTCATAATTCCTGTAATATTCAACAATTCTTTTCCAAAGTTTTACACAAATGCTTCTCTAACATATTGTCATCTTTTCTGTAAGTTTCGTTTAATATAACAGAAAACTCTGCATGTTATAAGCAAAAAACAGGTGGAAAAATTTGAGATTTTTTAAGAAAACCTTTATATCCTCCCAAATATTTGAACTGAGTTTACACAAATTCCTGTAAATATTATGCACATTAAACATTACCATTTCTGAAAGTTTCATCTTGTTATCTGTATTCTGTGAAGCTGGGTGGGCCAAACATCTTTTTGTCTTCATCAGTTTGTAGACGGTCCCCTAATTGCCCTCAGGACCGAATCTTCAATGTAAAATGTGAGTTAATGTCTATTCTTTATATGTCCGAAGTTTAATGGTAGTCGGTTAAACCATTCCGGAGAAATTCTAAAAAATGTGAAAATCTGCAAGTGTCCGGATACTTTTGGGCATATAGTGTATCTGGTGTTGACTCTTTGTCTCTGTTTTTAAAAACATCCGATTTTTAATAAGATCTAGACCGTCCTTCTTTTTATTGATTCAATAAATCAATGATAATTTGAAAAAACTAACTATGCAATTTTATAAAAAATATTACTTTTGAAAAATTCTTCATCCCAACTTTTACTAAATATAGAACTCGCACTTTAAAGAAAACCATATATCACCTTTTTCTTAATGCTGAAATTTTAACGTTCATAAACAAAATTAAACCCTAAAAACAGTCAAACAAAAAAAAGAAAAAGAATAACTTTCTTTGTGTCCCATATTTTTAAAAGTAATTATTTTTGAACCCTAATTCATAATTTACTCTACTAGCAAAACGTAGTTACTAGCGAAAATCGTTTCTCTCTTTGACTTCAAATTATATTCTCAACTCAAAATTATAAAAATTTAATTAAATCAAGAAGAAAATTTAAAATAAGATGTAGCAAGCCAATCTGCAGTACCGCAATTTAGCTTCGGCCTTTAAATTCTAAAATTCAGTCATACTCACCTGAGCAGCGAGTAGGAAATATTCAAGCGCGACACAACTACCCAGATAGCAAAGAAAGCTTGTCTAAAAGGTTTTGGAAACCTTGTCGTCAGCAAGGGTAAAGGATTGTCACAAAGGTTTCCATAACAAGGATTGAACCTTTCGACAAGGTAGCGGAAAGGTTCGCTAGTCAACAAGAAACAAGGTTTTCTGTAAGATTTCCCCAAGCTTTTATTACAAGCTTGTTTCAGGCTTTCCTCAAGCTTGTTTCATGCCTTTTCAAAAGGTTGTTAAGAGCCCTCCTCCGGCGGAAAAAATAGAACCCCCTTCTCCCCTCCGAAGCCATGTTCCTGCAGAGAGGAGCCTCCCCTTTTCATAGCCGTACTCCTATAAAGTTCAAATTCCACCAAGCCAGGGATCCAACCCGCGTTCCTATAGTTGGAAGCCAAACGCAATAACCACTATACCGTACGAGGCTACACACGATGGGACAGGTGGTTCATGAAAAGCTTATCTACGTCAATTTTGCGGGAATGGTTTCCGAAACGGTTTAAGCGGAATGCTTTGAAGGACTTGTCGTTCAAACCTTGTCGGTGAGTTAGTTCATAAAAAGCTTTTCTATGTAAACCTTGCGGCAATGGTTTCCGAAACGGTTTGCGCGGAAATGCTTTCGCGGATAGCCTATGGAAAGTGAAATGGCAACCTTTCCGCAACCTTCTTTGCTATCTGGGTAGGAGCTGGACCCAATTGGGAGAAATTGGTCCAATCGGCTAAAGGCCGGCCCTGCTCTACAGAGTCAAAACATTAGTGTATTTGCGTCATTCTATAAAGTAAAATATGATAAAGAGGTGAGAAAATAATATCATGCGCCGGGGTTCTGCTTATTCGGAAGCTTACTCTGTCGCGAGCGTACTTTAAATGGTTATCAAAAGTTAAATTGCGTCTAGGAGCAATCTTAAATATTTGTAGTCTGGGCCGGATTTACACATTTCTACGCCCTAGGGCCTAGGCTAAAGCATATTCTGCACCCCACTCTAGAATAACTTAATATGTAATTTGCATTTTAATATATAATAGTGTATTTTTAACATATATATGTAATATTTTAACACTTTCCTAATTTTAAAAAACGCCACTCAAAATTTAATTCGTAAAATTATTTCTACTTAAGTTCTAACACACAATTAACTGTCACTTTAACTGGCTGAAATCCAGTTTCAACCGCTCTCTAACGATCAGGAATTCCCCTCTTTTCCAATATTATTTAATCTCCCTGAGGTGGTGCAACTTCCTCTTTTTAAAACCACGTAACCTTCCTATCAGACGCCCCGCTTCGGCGTGACTTCTGTCTTTCGTCGCCGGTGACCGCTCTTTGCGTATATTTATAGTTTAACAATGGCTTGATATTTTTCCGAATTATTTAAAATTACCTGAAACCTATCGATTAAAGAATGATTGAATAAAATAAACTCATCTTCATACGTCAAAGATTGACTCTTCATTGGATTAACCAACACTAGTTGAGATAATGTTTCATATATACAGGGTGTTCATTAATTATTGTCGGGGTTTCCGTACCTCATAACTTTCGAATAAAAAATATTACGCAAAAACCGATTACGTATTCGTAAATTACAACTCAAAGAATTTTATTGATGATATTAAAGTGTAAAGCTTGCACAATTTGCACTTTGTAGGCATTCAGCTGAAGGCGGTTATGGAGAACGTTCCATATCGTCGTATGCGGCATATGTAACTGCACAGCTGCTTGTCTCGTTGATTTTCGTGGACTGCGAGTAAACGTTTCTTGGATGCGATCAACATTTTCCTGCGAAGTGCTCGGTCTTCCCGCTCCCTTTCGGTGTAGAACGCTACCAGTTTCCTGAAATTGTGTTAAACAGCGTCTGATAGAATTATCCGAAGGAGGATCTTTCTTGTACGTGGTCCTGAAGCGACGTTGAGTAGTTATGACTGATTTAGTTTCGAAAAACCACAAAACACACATTGCTTTTTCTTGCTCGGTCGCCATTTTTATTTATGACGTCATAATTACCCAGACTGCAAATGCGCTAAGATCGCATTGTTGACACGTAAAATTCTTTGAGTTGTAATTTACGAATACGTAATCGGTTTTTGCGTAATATTTTTTACTCGAAAGTTATGAAGTACGGAAACCAAAACAATAATTAATGAACACCCTGTATATATATAAGATCAGGCTTTAAAAAGGTGAAAGGCAGTCCATTTTGATCATAGAAGAGACCATTTTTGCTTAAATCTTCTTTTATTCAGGCATTACGTTATTTCTTCATAGGTAAAGTATTTAATTTTTACGTAGCTCCATGACCAGTATTCAGAAGTTTACGCCCGAGCGGCGCGTTGTTGTTGAAAGCTTACATGCTGGCGTGAAAAAAGGCCGAAATGAATGCGCAGAACGCTTAAGTACCCAGAAGAGGGAATTTCCCCTTTAGAAACTCGTGACTTGAAAAGAAAGTTGTAGTGCGTTAATTATGATGAAAGTAGAAGTATTTAAAATGAGGTGTCGTTAAGATTATTTAGGAAAGTTAAAAAATTAAAATATCACATATATATGGGGGGGTTATGGCTCGACGATGTGCTAGGGGTATGAATTTAGAGAAAGAATGCTCGGTTAAATAACTAATTTACTTTATTACACATTAAAAGCATATTTACATATAGTTACAAAGAAATGATTAAATACAGGTGAAAGTTTAAGGTATGAGTTTTATGCCATTTAATAATAGTTATTACCAGACTTAAACCCAGAGTGGGAATAAAGGGGAAAAAGTCCATGGGCCGCTCCCCTAGGCGGAAACATCTACCTCACGAGCAAACTTACCATCTTCTCTGTTGAAACCGTGAATCTCTCTGATAGACACGTGGAAGTTGCTCGGCGTTCTCGTTCTCTAAAGTAAAACTTACGGCATACACTTATTGATTCGTGCTGCCATCTACCGTTACGGCGACTTACTAAATAGCTTAATTACTTTCCTACATATATATCTAAACTTATAAAAGGCAATGTTTGTGTGCGTGTGTGTGTTTGCGATGTCCAGACGAATCTATCGCACTTACAGCCATGAAATTTGGCACACAGGTAGTCGTAATGGTGACTGAATGCACCTCGAACTAGGAATTTTAAAATTTAATCTAGAAAATTTTTTATTTAATGTTTTGTGTCGTTTTGGGTCATTTTTGGCACGTTTACGACCGTAGTATCTTTCCTAATGATCATTGAAAAACAATCAATGCACCATCGGATAGAACGAACAATTTTCGTTCTAATGAAGTTTGTTTTGAACGTCTAACATAATTTACTGAATTTTGAGAAATTTTTAAAAAATAGTAAGTTTTGCCATCTAAATTTTATTTTTGTATTTAAATTTGCTGCATCCAACGTTCTAATAACACTATTATTTTCAATTTTTTTCAGCTAATAACTGCAACGGTTCTGTCGGAATTAAAACAAGAATGGTTAAAATATCTTTTCCCGTTTTTTATTTAATTAATTTTTTCCTGGTCAGTTGAAAGATATTTTCTCTAGCGAACTTCCTCCCGCGACACTTTCTCCGGAACGCTGCTGGCTGGTGCAGAGCGCAGGATACGTCATAACCTTCAATTGAATGACTTCGATTATTATTTTTGGATTCGAATTTATATTTTGCTTGCTGTATAAAAATCATTTTCACGTTCCAATTTTGTAATATTGTTTTGGATTAAAGTACTCTGTACTGTAGCGCGAAAAAAATAAGCAGGAAAATCAATGATGTGTATCTTTTGTTTCGTTTTCAAAAATTTTTCACATCATTGTGGGCATTTTTTTTTTTTTTTTTTCATTTTGTTGAATTCCTGATTTCAATGGCAACGCCGTGCGTTCGGTAGTGTCTTAACGTGTTTAAGTCTCGCATATTTTACTTGCAGTATAATAATCATTTTCACGTTGCAATTTTTAATATTGTTTCGGATTAACGTACTCGGTATTGCCTTTCTACAGTTAAAATGTCATTATCGCGAAGAAAAATAAGCGGGAAAATCAATAATGTGTATCTTTTGTTTTCAGAACTTTTTCATGTCATTGTGGGAGGGTTTTTTTATCCATTTTGTTGAATTCCGGAATCAACGGGCAACGCTGTGCGCGTACTGCTAGTATATATATATTGAGGAGCCTTATATTTACCAAGCATATTCACGGACCAAAGCGCGAACGAAGAGTTTCTAGTAGATATTTCAGACGATTTCAAGAAATTCGATGGAGTATTTTTGTAGGTGTTAATGTATAGGTGGTGTTCATGTCGGTAATAATAATTTTGAATTAATTTACTTTAATTTTGAATTAATTTACTTTAATTTTGAATTAATTTACTTTAATTCTGAATTAATTTACTTTAATTCTGAATTAATTTACTTCAATAAATTTGAATTAATTTAACCTATACACCTATACATTAACACCTACAAAAATACTCCATTCGAATTTCTGAGAAGATTTAATTATGATGCAGATTATTATTCATTACAGTGAAAGAAAGGTATTGTTACAAATACTTGAAATTAGCTTAAAACTGAAAAAAAAAAAAATCGCACGAAAACCAAACTAGTTTTATTTATGGGAATGATAATTTAAGAAATTTGAGGTGGTGTGAAAACATTTTCGAGCAATAAATATATTCCGAAGTTATTACGGAAAAACGCTAAAATTTCGGTTAATCTATATATTTAAAATAATGTGGTAAAAAACCTACACCGAGTCCTCCAGCCTCAACCACTCACCCGATTTAGACAATTTTTGTTTCGTATGAAAGCTTATGACATCAAGATATGACATATCAAGGGTCGCCTGCCCCTCCCCACCCTCCATTTTCGAACGAAATCGAAAAAATTCTTCCCCACTGTACATTCTCTATGGGGAAACACCTTTGGACAGTTTGCCAGCAACAACCACCAAATAGAAAAAACACTTCTCCACCATACATTCTCTACATGTTTTTTTTTTTTTCGTTCGAAAATGGGGGGAGGGGGAAGACGACCATTGTTGACATATCTAGACGTCTTTTAAATGAAAAACATGTCGAAAGCGGGCTGGTGGTTGGGGCTGGCGAACTGTCTGAGGGTTTTACCATATTATTTTAAATATATAGATCCCAACACAATGGCGTGATGAAATTATTGTAAAATACCTACTAGGTAACGGAAACTGTTTATTTAGGGCGATTTCATTCTGTATTTATGGATCTGAAGACTTTCCTGCCGAAATTCGTGAAAAATTTATACAAAACGTTACAACTAGATGAGGTTTATTGAAAGATTTTACAATTTTAAAGGAATCTGTTGTCTATAAAGAAATATGAAATCTACTATAGTTTTATGGTCTGTTCCACTGATCTTCATGTAGTATTTAAAACTGAAAAAAGTAGTGGCTGAGAGCCTCAAAGCAGCGAGGTGGCAGGGACAATGTTGAGAAAAGCGGGTGCTGCCAACCCGCCAGGGGGGCGGCGAGAGCATCTAGTTTCTGATTAAATAAATTTTGAAAAATATCTCCGAGGTGCACACTCCCATCATGAAAAGCATGTTTGTGCCAAATTTAGTAGCTTTAATCAGTTAAACGGTAAAACAGTCACCCTGCGAAGCGGCAGTCACACTGAGAAAGGGAGACCAGGAGGAGCCCAAGGGGGATCCGTCAATCCGGAACAAGGAAAAATATTTTTTCTTAAGATTATTCATTTTTAAATATGAGTAATGGGGCCTGTCACGAGTTGAAGTATATTTGTGCTTTCATTTTCTCTGAATATACAATTCATCCATTCAATAGGTGGCTGGTTGGAAGTCGGATTTCGCAACTATAAGTGACGTTACCGGAAGAGACTTCTGTCCGCTGATCAGTGGTTCGCAAACGGGGTCCGTGTGCCAGTACTTAGCCCCGGGTCCCTGTAAAGCGACAACAGTCACACGCATTCGCTTTGACAGTCTGACGACCAACTTATTTGCCTGTTACATTGGTTCTGTATAAATTTAATTAAATACCTTATGAGCAGTCTGGTCTTCATGGATTCCGCAGCAAAGTATTTTTTGATAGACATTTAATCCATTCTGTTTTAAAAGTATTTGCTCTCATTCTCTTCGTTTTATCAGGCATAAAGTCGAGTGAAGAGCATAATCGCGGATGTTATTGCAATTCCTATGCATCGACTGTCGCACCTGTTGACGGAGAACATCCGACCTCGAGCACTGCTACAATGGAATGCCGAGATTGTTTCTTATAATGCGTCAGCTTCCTGCATTCGCTGCTGGCCGTGCAGCCATACCAGTTCGATATCAATCTAAATGCACATGCAAAGCAGAACAGTTCAGTAAGGGCAGTGGTGTAGCGAAGATAATTGGTGTCAGGGGCATAATATGATTTTTTCGTCCGCAGTCATTATAATTGGTTTACCAAGGACTAATGGTACCCGGGATAGGGCATTATTTTTTTTCGCCTTTTTATAAAATTCCACTTCAGAAAGTGACATAAACGCACTAGTGTTTTGTTCGCATGGGGCCCCCTAAGGCTGTGGCGCTCGGAGCATCTATACCTCCCACCCCGGTCACTACGCCACTGGATAAGGGTTGCCATAATGGTCTTTTTAAGACTATATTTTAGAAATTTTACTTTTATCAAAGGAATTTTTATTTGGTTTTCACATGCAAAGCATTAGATTTTTTTCGAGGGATGGAAAGAAGGAACAGCTCATTAAACTAGTGGGAGTGGTCTCACCTCGACTTTTTCGTATACACCTAACAAAGGTGTCATCCCCCACCCACAAAAAAATTGCAGACTTTTGGCAAGACCGAACCACCACGAGTTCTCAGATTTATATTGCCTTTGGAGACTGCCGCAACAATACAAACGGGAGTAAAATACATAATATGGCGCCTTTGGTTCAACCTAGTATGATAAGCAAACCCGAATACGCATTTTGAACGCCTTTTTTCGACCAATAGAACCCAAAATTTGGTACAGATCAACAATTAGGGTTAGAAGACCACAAACCAAATTTCATTGATTTCAGAGTTATTGTGTTCACATGCATGCGAATATACAGACAGACATTTAACCCATTGATAGATTTAGTCCAAAACTTGATACAGATCTACAATTTTAATGATAAAATTGTATCTATCTAGCTATTTAGAATTTTGAGTTATCGTGCTCACATGAACAAGGATAGACCGACTTCTCGTAGATAATTTCGTCCACAATTTTATAGATATCTACAAATTTGGTATAAATACCACAAACCAAATTTCATCCTTCTCGCTCAAAGAGCTTTCATGTTTATCGTGTTCACAGACAGATATAATTCCAAAATTTTGTTAACAGAATCAGGGAGTTTTAAAATGTGGAGATGTATCAAAATCTCGAGTTCGAATTTTTTGACGATTACGATACTTTCATTTTGTATCGAGAAAGTAAAAAAGGGTTAATTTTAGCACTGAATGAAATAACTACTTCAACATTCAGGTAAGAATATTTTAATGAAATTTAAAAAAATTGTCAAAAATATTTAAAATAAGGCAGTGCATTGTATTTGGATACTAGCTGAATATTATTGAAACTAAGAATAGTAAACTTTTGACATTTTGGAAATTCCTAGCTATCTATTATGAGTTTGAGATTATTTCATAGAAATTAGTCATCATTGCAGAACATTTCAATGGCAAGCTCAGAAGAAAATTCAGTGGATAAATTATTAGAAGTAAATTCCTATTTTCAAAAAAATATATATGTAATAATCTCATTTAATTTTATTTCAAATTCTAATATTATATATTTTAAAATCTTAATGTATTCCAAAATCACTTTTCTAAACTCCAGTTTCGTTCTTTTCCCGCGCTGGAGGTATATTAAATCTCTAATTTTGGCATATTTATTACTAAAAGAATATTTTAATCGTTTCCACGCGCACACAGAAAATCATAACGGCGTCTCCTTGGCACCAGACTTTTTCCCCCCAAGACTCTTACATAATTTATTAAAAATACCCAATATTCCCTTCACTTTGATCATGTGTCAATATGTTATTCCCTTATCTGAGAGAATACAGGGATTTTGCTGTTCACTTTTACTTGTAACCTAAACGGAGATGCACGTATACCCACCACTCTCTTATATTTTACTTAAATAGTTTGATAATAAAATAAGTAGTTATTTGCTTGGCCTGTTTATTTCAATGTCTACAACCAAGAAAATCATTTTATATATATACTTAGTGTCCACTTAATTGGCGGGAAAAAAAATGCAAAAAATTTCTAATATTTGCAAATTTAGAAGAGAAAATATCTTTCAGTTCCCACAAGCACAATATATATTGAGCATTTATTTTCTGAAGCTATTAATATATGTGAAATCAAACAGAATAGACTTGTTCCTGAAAAATTATTGTTCTTGCATTATAATTTCAGGCTTTACAATGATAAAAATGCTGCACAACATAATTAAATATACTTAATTGCTATGCGACTTAAAGTTAAGTAAAAGCCAGATTTTTTTGACAATAAATGTACTGAATTTTAATTCTGCAATATTTAAAAGGCATATTATTGAAAAATAACTATCCTGAATTTATTCGGCTGAATATCTGTTTAGTATTTGGACAGACCGAAAATTTGGCAAATGGGCCGAATAATGAGTATTTGTTGAATCCCTAGTTAAAATCTAAGCAAAAAGTAATATAGCACATTTTTTTAACACACGAGTTCATATACCATGATTTCATTTAACTTTGGCAAGAGAAGAAAGCACAAGGAAAAGCGTTTTTAATTTTTTTCCCCTTTTGTTTTAATAAAGTATTGCCCATATATTAATCTAGTGAGATTCCTTTTCATGAAAGAACACCTTTTCCAATGATAATACATTTCTTAACTTTTTTTTTGTTTATCAATCAATTCTTAAATTTTGATTACTTCATTTAGCAACAGTATTTATCTAAACTATCTGGTCCCATGCAGGGCATCTACGCACCGTTATCGGCACTTAATGCATTTTTGGCCAAATTTGCGCATTCTGTCTCCGTAGTTGATTCAGCCCCTGTAAATCTGACAGATATGGCTTGATGAAAATTATACCTGTTAGTTAATAAATTATCTTCAGTTGGTACATGCATTGAGGAATAATATTATAAAGATATATGTGTATAGATTCTTTTTGAATTTTCAAGGATTAAAAATAAATTCATTTAACTAAAAGGAAGAGATAAATATGGGAGGCAGAAGATAATGATAGCGAGCAAAAACACTCGGGGAGAAAATTTTGTCTCTCAAGGGCCAAACCCCACAGTGGTCCAGTTTCGGTTTGTAGCGCGACAAAAATCGAAATTTCAAGGTCGGCAAATGGGTTTATTTTCTTTGAGGGTAGGTAGAGAACCGTTTGGAACCCTGAAAGCCATATTTTTTTTTGTATAAACATGTAGTCTTAGGCGGTTTTACGGAGGTTAAAGCTGAAGAACGTCTTTCGAACATTTTGGGTCGCGTTTCAGTGAGCCATCGGATTCCGTTCTGTAAAATCCTAAATTTCTCTTTATCTGTCTAATTTTAGATTTTTCATGATGTCAGATTCCAGGGCAAGTAAACGATACCGTTTTTAACACATAATTTTAATATTTTCCATATTTTTATACTATAATTTAAAAGGCCCTTTTTTTCACTAAATTTTCAAATTTAAAAAATTTGCACACCTTGAGACTACCTTAAATTATTTCTGCACTCTATCTTCTGCAAAATGTCTAAAAATTAGTCCCGAATTTTTCATTTATTTTATTTTTTAATGTCATGCATGTCAGTGAAGAATTTTCACTTTTTCCTTCAATGACGCAAAAATAAATATCTGGGTAAAAACAAACCTGTTGAAAGACTAAATTAACTTGTTCTAGCCTAGATGTTAATTAATAAAAATTCAACCGACATTAATTCGAACATTTTATTAAAAAATTATCGAATTTAAGGGGGCGGATACTGAATCTAAAATACTTTTTAACTTTTTAAGAAATAAACGCTGAATGGTTTCAAAAGTATTTTAAATCGATTTCAATATTTATTTCTGATTTAGTAGTTGACATAAACACCCCGAAAACGCGAAAATTTTGGAATAGTTCAGAACGCGATTTGAAATTTTAAAGACAGTTAGTTTACTTCAGTGACAAACTCTCAAATGCTGTCTTCAGCTACAGCTAAAAGGACGATAAAGTTAGAAAAACTTACCATTAGTTTTTCATAAATAACAAATATAAAACATAATTCACACGACGAAAAGCGTTATCCTTATCTATTACGCTTAAAAGTTAGTTATTTAAATGCCTTGGAATATTTCCTGAACTCTCATATTATTTTTGTAAAAACTGCGGCAATTTTACTCTTAAAAGTAATTTTTTAAAAAGATTTAATGGAATTTATATAACATTTATAATATAATAACGAAATTCTTTCACTCTCTAATCGTTTTGAAAGGCATTTTAATTTATCGCACAATTATTTATTAAATATATTTTAACATTGCAAATATTTGGAATGTTAAAAATAAAAAAAAATACCTACTAGACTTTACTAAAATTTCACAAATCTTATTTTTAAGCTATTTACTTCATTTGGTAAAATGTATCCGATATTCTTTATGTTTTATATAACTAATTATTAACTTTTTCGCAGATTACAACAGTTCCCTCCATAGAGAACAATGGGAACGAATTAAATAAATTAATACAAATCAAGAAATATCCAACCGATTGTTATGAAATTTCATGGGATACAACTGAAGCCCGTTTCCTTTAAACCGTGCAAATTTCAAGTCTCTGTTGTTTTTAGTTTCGTCGCTATGATTTTTGTCCCGCTAGAAAACGAAACTGGACCACTGTGCAGCGTTTGGCTAACGTTGTGATGCCTTGGTGAATATGCCATAGGGATGTACAGATCGAAAGTAAAACAGGGTCTTTCATGATTTCGACCGTCATTTACATCGTAGTTTGGGATTTTAGAGATTGCTGAATTGGTTGAAATCCAGAAGTTGCACTTCAGAAGAAAGTGTCTTAAGAGTGCCAGAAGACACTCTTAAAACAGTGCCAGATTGCCAAAGCAAGACCTTCACTGGCACTAAGCCCCCAAATCCAATGCAAAGTAATACATGCATTAGCTATGGCACCATTTTAAGAGTGTGTACCAACTTCTAGATTTCAACTGCTGAATTTTGGTTGGAAAAGAAGGTTTGATAAAATTTATTTGCAAGTTTTTGAATGAACTTTTGCTTTAGGAAAGGCGAAGTCACCGACTTAAAACTATATTGAAGTTGACCTGAACGTTCTCTGGCTCGCCTAAGCCCATCTGCTTCATTTCTAACTGATCCCTTTTGAATCATTCCATCATAAGTTTCATTATATTGTAAGAAATATTTTGAACTCCAACTCATTTTTTTTGCGAGAAAAAGTTGTTTTACACCAAGGCGAATATAGTAGCAAGTTATTCTTATGAAGTTATGCCTAACATGGCAGAGGCTACCAGTTTTCTTTCATAAACAAAACAATCGTAGCCAAAAGCAATAACGATGATTTCTGTGTTATATATATAAATTGCATGTTAGCGTTATATATATAGATTGTAATGATGTTTTAGGAATTTATATTAAGTTTTTTTAAATTAATTTTTTCATTTTGATAAGCTAGTTGTGTTGAAAAAGTCTTCATGCCGTAAGAAAAAAGTATGATGTAAGCTTAAAAAAATCCCCTTCAAGTTTTTACAGTATGAGCTTTCAATTACTCAGGATTTTTAAGTGAATACTTGAAAATCAATTTAATATGGTACATGTCTCTGTTGCATTATAACTGCCAAAGCTGATTAATAGAACATTTTTCTACTCAAAAAATTTGCACAAAATGAAGGTTTTAGAAGACAGGCAGTTGCATCATACAGTTTAACATGTCATTACATAGTTACATTTGTCAATTGACTGTGATGCCAACTGAATTGACTCCAACGATTTCCAAGCATAACAATGAAAATCTATCAGATATTCTCTAGTCTAAGCTGGAGTCCCAGGTTAATTTTAAAAATTAGATTTAATAAAAATACAAAATTCAGAAAAAAATTTAAAGGAAATTTGATTTTGTGGTGAAACCTCAAAGTCAAGAGAAGAATACTACACCCTCCAAATGGCAAAATTTTCTATTGTTGGTCTATATTCAAACGTGAACAATGCCTTCCATGAAATTACTGCATAAAATATTCCAGAAATTATATCCTTTCTATAAGCAGGAATAAGATTAGAGGAACCAAACTATACAAGACAAACAGGTACTACATGATCGTGGAAATATTTATTGAAAAGTAATTGACATCCTTAAATTCTGATTTACAGCAGCATACAGAATCTTGCCACTTGTTTAAAAACTGGGCTCGACATTATTCATGTGAAGAAATTTCTTTTCTGAATATGAAAAGTTAACTGAAATATACAGGATGAGACTGACAAAAAACCAAAAAGACTGAAATCATACGCGAGCAAAAAAATTGTACCATAATTTATACGCGAAAGATGTTTTAAGGAATAAAACATCAGAACATGCACCATGATCAAAATATTACACTATAATAATTAATAACTTAATTATTTATAATTCAGTATGTATAAAGAAGAATATTAAATTATTGTTAAATCAATTACATTAAAAGTTAACAAACAAGTTTAACACATCATCAGAAAATACAAAATTAGACATTAAATCATATTGATCTCCTGAACATAACCGAGATGCAATATTCACCCAACAGAAGTCTGAGAAGAATTGCATTTAATAGCCTTTTGATAAAAGTTAGCTCAAGAAATAAATAAAAATAAGGACAAATAATTTCTTTTGCTTCGTGCAATTGTGTAAAAAGCTCTTTACACACTTAGTGCTTTTGTGTACAGTAAGCTCTTTATAAATTATAATAATGTATCATATACTGAATTCTGTTTTATTTTTTATTTTTATACCTTTTTGCAAAATTAACAGTACAACGATTTTGCACCTTATAAAGAGAGAGGAGTCGAGAAATTGTACAGTTACAAAGACAGATTAATTTAGCATTATCATTATTTGAAATATTTCCTTAATTGTTAAAGAAGTTCGTTTCGTTTTTTTATTTGTGTGGCTTTTGTTGGTAACAGATCTCCATTAACAAGTTTCACCCCTTGTTTTGAAGGGCTCCTATCTTTGACAGATTTTTCTTCAATAAAGGATGTGTTTGTATCCTCTGCAAGTTTATTTTCAGTAGAGGCTAAAGTTTTTGCACAGTCTTCATTAGTATCTTTGTTTAATTACTGGCATAGTTGTCAGAACTACATTATCTCTAGAATGTCTAGGTAAATCAATTTTATTTTGATATTTTTTTTATGTCTTATTCTCTGCTTTTTTGCAAACAGCTTCTTAAGCTACCTCTTTTGGCAGGATTTTTCTTCTTTTTTTATGTAGTTTATTTATTTGTTTTTGTTCTATTTTTTTTAATATATTATTTCTTCATCTTGGTACGCCCTACAAGATGACCTTAAGTTTTTAACTAATTTTTTTCCCAACATGTTCATGCAATTTTTTTTTTTTGCAAAAATGCCACTGAGGTTTTGTTTTCTGCAAAAAGGTGGTAATTAATACTTTGAATGGCACAGAATATGTTGGAATGTTCAGCCTTGTAGAGCTTGCTGCTATATTGTTGATTCGTCAGTAGAAGATAAATCAGCTAGTTCATATTTTCCCAGAATTTTCTTTTAAAAAACGGAAGACAGAAAGGTTTCTTTTCTCTATATAGAAGCGGAATTTTCGGAAGAAAAGGAAAATTTTTGCGGCGGGGAAGGGGGGGGAAATGGAATTTTGAGAGGGAGGGGGGGGGGACCCGAAATTTCTCCAAAATAACAAAAAAGCTGAAATTCGCCAAAAAGCGCAAGAATTGCACCCCTGAATATAAAACAGTTATAATGAACCTTTCTTTGGAATTAAATTTAGATTAATAAAGACAAAAAATGCTACTTAAAAAAGCAGAAACGCAAAAATCATCTGATCACAGTGAAAAGTTCCAATATGCTAAAAATGCTTTACTTACAGTACATACAACATATTTTGGGTTTGCACTCAATAGCAAGACATAATCAGAAATAAAACAAAAATGAGCCCTGAATATGCTACTGAAGTAAATAAGATTTAAGAAACCTAATGAGTAAAATTGCAAAAAATATCAAAGATAAAATTTATCTTCCTTTTTATCTGTTGCTAGAGAGAGATGGAAAACAATTATTGGAAAACTCTCATTAAGGTTTTTACAAGCATTCAGTTACAAAAAAAAACAGAAAAAAAACCCCCTAATATGTCAACTTTTATTTAGTGTGACAGTGAAATAATATTCAAGTGCAAAATTTTCTGAAAAACGTTAAAAAGAAAAAAAATTCTTAAATAAGTTTAAAAATGTAAAATATATTACTGAAAAGATTCGGAATAAGTAAAAAACAACAATAAAGGTAATGGAATATTTTATTCTCAACTTGCCTTGCAGCACAGTCAACGTAAGTAAAGATACAATAACATATAAACCAATTCAATTATTTAATGATGACAAATAGCAATGCTATAGATATTGCATTTCAGTTCGATAAGGTATTTACATTAGATGGATGATTTATCCACTTTAGATGAATGATAAGTTTGGTGTAATCATCTTGTGCAGAAGCACTAACACTGATAATGAAAACCCTTACATATATGAAGGAGAATGCAATGTACTCTTACCTGACAAGTCAACTAAATCCAAAAGATTTCTGGCATTTTTTTCAATGCAAAAATAATATAAACTACATAAAAATAAGGAAGAATTAAAAAAATTATGATGCTAAGAATTCTAACATAAATAAATCAATATTTACATTTAAAAAATTATAGTTTAAAGAGGGAAGGAAAAATAAAAGTCAAATCAATGTTCATAAAAAAATCTAGTTTTAATTTTTGAAAAATAATTTTTTTCTTTGAAGATAAACATTAACAAAATATTGAATGGAATTCAATCTACTATTAGCTTGGACATTTTTTTATGAACTTGCTTTCATTTTAAAGTATAGTGAAAATGACAATACAATTACAACACCTAAATACCACAACCTCAAATGTAAAAATAAAACTAATTTTTATCATCAGCAGAATTGCTAACATCCTCCTCCTTCTGCACAGGGGAATCCATACGCTTTTCTGATGATTTGGATCGAGATCGGGAACGTGACTGGGAGTGAGAACGAGATCTACTCTTGTGAGATTTAGAGTGGCTACGACTCTTGCGATCATTTCTGTCTTCACTCATGCTTCTGCTGCGGCTGCGAGACTGCTTATGACTCTGGGAGCGACTGGATCGTGCTTTTGCTGGAGATTTAGATCTTGACCTGGATTTCGATCGTGACTTGGAACGAGACCTGGATTTAGACATGGAACGGGATTTGCTTCGACTGTGGCTACGGCTTCTGCTATGAGAACGAGAACTCTTGGACCTCGATCTCGAGTGTGATCTGTTAAACAAAATACACATGTATAAATTCAGTACACAAAAAGTGATGTTCACAAAAATAACTTTTTGTCCAACATAAATCAAACAAGTTGTTTATAATACATCAGTGTTTCACTTTCAGTAGTTAGATTCTTTTAAAATTTCAAATGGCAGCACAATTGTTATATATGAACGCTAGTTTTAGAAACAAATTTAGTTATCATGCAAATCCCGGGATAGACTAAATTTGCAATACTAACATATACTTCCCATCTGTGTTAACTATAAACTTGGGGAAAATGTTATTAATCTGTTACAGAAGTAAAATAATTTTAATTAAGAATTTTAAGAAAATGATACTATGTTATCCCAACTAAAATCCAAATAGGCAACTCTCTTGCTTTTAGACTCAGGATTATTAATTGAATTATTTCTAAATACTCTATTACTTCACCTTAGTTTTTAACAATAATGTAATGTCTTTGCCAATTAATATGCATCATAAAAAAATCCATATTCAAAGGAATTATTGTAATCCTATTTACTCCTTACAACAACATAACCCTATAATTTCAATTACAAGATTTTCATAACGTTATTTTTTTATAGATAGCACATGAAAATCAGTTTGATATACAGGGTGTCCGAAATGTATCTTTACACTTTAAAAAAAATTATTAATAATAAACAATGACATGCACTTACAGTTTTTTTATGTTCCATAAAGAAAATATCAAAGTTTTTTTGCAATATTTTATTTCCCGATATCAATGTGTGCACGCACCATTAGTTGCATGCAACACATTGAGTCTATATGAGATTTCTAACCACGTTCTATGATGCATTGCAGAATCAACAGTCTGGGTGACTGCTGAAAGGGTTAAGATACTTTCCCATAACGCTTGAAACCCTTTCAAGTGGTCCCCATAAAGCTGTAACTTTTTACGCACAGTTGATATTGGTACTTGTAAATGCTAGGCCGCGCTGCAAATCGATTTACGAGGACTACGTCAAAGAGTTTCTTGAATTTGATAACGTCATCTAAGCTTCTGCTAGGGCAGCCAGATTTTGGTTTTGGCAATAAACGACCTGTCATCATAAATCTTTCATGCCATTAATAAATTGTGGGTCTTTAAGGTGGACTTCACTTATAGGTAGTCCAAAATTTACACTGTACCTGTATTGCAGATTTAAATTCGATAAATCACGCTACAACTTGCTCTTGTTCCTGTGGTGAAGCCATTTTGAAACGAGAATTAGACGAAACTAAACGAGAAAATAAACGAACATAGTGCCATCTAGTTTACATTCATTTAAAAAAAAAAAAACAACCCCACTTTGAGATTTTCTTTGTGGAACATAAAAAACGGTAAGTACATATCATTGTTTGCTTATTTTTAACTATTTTTTTAAAAGTGTAAAGACACATTTCGGACACCCTGTAAACAGGAAGAAAGAAATAGATGCCCCTAGTACATGAGAAAAATGTAGCTTAATGTAAGGGGGAAAAAAATCTCCTTGTGGACATAAAATATTCAAAAATTAAACAAATATGCAATCAAAATTAAAACGAGTCACTTCAGAAAGACAACACTTCTATTAACACATTTCATCGTGAATTAGTCAAATTATAAATCTGAAATTTAATTTTGGTAAATTCTAGAAATCTAAAAAAACTTGATATTGATTCCCATTTTTCAACCTTCAACAATATTTTTGAAAATACACCAGTTTTCCATGCTGAAGATAATATTCCATCCAAACATACGATTTTAATGCTCAAGGAATTAAAAAATACAAACTTACCGACGGCGTCTGGACTTGTCCTCAACAAGCTTGATTCGACGTCCACTCAAATCAGTATCATCCAATTTATCAATGGCATTCTTCATATCAGAAAAACTTGCAAATTCCACAACTCTGAAAAACATTTAATATTTTGTTATACTCACAGACTTGTCACAAAGAAACACATAACTAAAACATAATTCATACAATTTATTATTCATGAACAGCAATTTAAAAGATAAACTGAAAACTAGTCAGAATTTAATAATGCTTACCCTTCATTTCGTCTCTGCTTATGGGCATCAGCATAAGTTACTTCACCAGCTTGTCGCATATAATCCTTTAAGTCCTGCAATATACGTTTAAGTCCAATATAGTGCAAATAAGATTTAATATTTATTTACAACAAAGCCAGGGATATTTAAGTTTAATCAAGCATTTAAAATAACAAGATAATCCATTTTAAGGTTAAATTGTTAAATAAGTAGGAATTAATAGCCAATGTGTTCATGGCCCATCATATGGAATAGAAGTTGGAAAAATGATAAATGCTTGCGATGGAACCACTTCAGTAGTAAGGAGTTTTTCTCTGGCACAACCACTTTCATTGGACAAAATGTTCAGAACTTCTCTTATTTCATCTACTTGGCATGAAAAACTTTTTCCGAGAGGATGCAACATATTCTTCAAAAGAGACTGGACTAGTAAATGGGCGATTTATAGTATAGCACATGTTCTTCATATCCAACACAGGAAAACGAAAATTTTGATCATTTCCCTCACTTTTTAGTTGTATGACCTGTGTTTTCATTTCAATCCAAAATAACAATGCATTAATGTTATTCTCTCAGCAAGGCTTTTATCTACTGAACAGGAAGTGGCTGAGAAATGCTTTACTCCTTTACTGTAAAGTTCTGTTTAACGAATTCCAAATTTCTTTATCCCAGCAAAAACTAGGAACAACCAAGCATCAATATTGTATTTCTGATTTGACTGTATTGTTTTAACAATGTGTTTTTATTGGCCAATTCCAGAGATCTTCATATAAATGTCAACCACAAAATTTTCCATGTTATTTCCAAAAGCTCAGCTCAGCAAACTACAGCACTTCATACAGAACGTTTTCACATTGCTTTCTTATCAGATGCTTTGATCCAGTGAGGTCCATCAATTTTTTCATGAACTCCAGTTCTGACATGAAATTCTACGATAGCATGATTCACTTCAAAATCAGTTTCCAAGTTTCTTTTTTCTGCTATTTCCTCAGTTAATGAAGTCAATGAATGTAAAAAGTAAAATGCTTAAATTATTAAATTAAATCTTTAAAATATTAACATTTATTTCTTAAAACAAACCTAAAATCAATGCTTTACCTGGTTGACCAAACAGAGACTTCTACAGAAAGTGGGTAGACATTGCGTCCATAGGGGACCACCACCGCACAATGCACTTGCCCAATCTCTCTGGGGGAGCGATGGCGCCCAGAACATGCACCAAGCACGGATAGGGCCTGGACCCTTGCACTCTAGGCTCACCAGAGCACGTTGCATTAAACCATTGTGATAAACCTCTGGCTCGTCCTGTCTTAGAGTATGGCAGCCGAGATACATCACAATGCCATGGTCCAATAGGTGGAACGCAAGGATGTGCCACAACAAGTGGTCCCATTGTAACGAAGATGGTAGGACTGGTTGATTTGCAGGCCCGACACTCTACCCGCCTGCCTGTGCCTCGCCCCTTTAGCGCACATCACAACCCTTTTGCGGACCACGGGCTGGATGGATGGTAACTTATGAATGAAAGAAATGGATCATTTTTAGACAGCTGTGCTGAATACTAGTTCGGAATCACACAACACTATCATTCACACTGTTAAAGAAAAATAAAACTAAATAATAATAGATTTTTTGAAGTTTGTAAAGTACAAGTTTTGTTGAAAGTACAAAAGAATATATATTTTTTGATTAAAAAAAACACAATTATGTCATTTAACATCCTAAATAATTTTACAGGATAATAATTAAATACAAGCAAATAAATTATCCTAGTCTATTTTATAAATTTCTTCTGAAGAACTTTTGATTTAAGAACAAGACAAGAATGATTTGCAATTTCAAATGGTAATTATTTAATAGTTATTTTTAAGAGAATAAGAAATAATTTTTAAAAAGCAGATAATTTTGAAATAATCACCTGTTAATTATAATGAGTAACTATAACAAAGAAATTAATTTACTACCATCTTTTGACACGCAAATACAAAGCAGAGCTGAATTCAATGACATAATTGTGAACAATTGCTTTAGATTATTTAATAACAGGGTTCCCACTAATACTCAGATCTTGACTGTAAAGAATTACTGAAAAAATAAAATTTGTAACCATATAAATATTTAAATTGTAATAATAACTGCATACATTCAAATTTATTTTATACCTGGCCTAACCAACCCATTACAGAAATCAACAAGCATTCATATACAAATATGATCATCTTTCATTCCATATATTCATTAGAATTACAGAAAAATTTAAGCTACTGCACACCTAAATTAACTATTATAACCTTTTGTTTCAATATGTGTTTGTTATCACAGTCTGTTATATATTTCCTTGATGCTCAAATACAGAAACTGTAATCAGTCTCTCTACAAAAAAAAGAAATCACACTCAAAATAAACAAACGGCATAAACAAGTTAACTAAAAAAAAAAAGTTTAGCTTAGGTGATTCCTTAAAACTCTAATTTTTTATGAGCAAAAAAAGAACTGATCACATGAAATATATAAAAAGTTTATTAGTACAAATACATATTTTAAATCATAATAATTTTATTGTTTATACTTCAATCATATCAGAAAATATTGATATATTTCAGTAATTGACCAAAGTTATGTTTCTTGTGCCAACAAGTTTACTGCATAATACATAGATTCTTTTAATACATACTTAATTTACTCACTCTGTGTGCAAGAAATGGATGGTAAAAGTTCCACTTTCTTGCTTGTTAAGTACTGCCTACTAAATAAATGAAGTTTTTCTTTCATACTGAATGTTATATATTGTTTTTCATCAAATACCCGAGTTTTTAAAAATGTTGCTCAACTGCCCACATTTCATTTGATGAATCCCTATACTTCTGTAACTTAATTAGAAACTAAGAAGCCTTAATCACCCTACTAGAGACATTCAATAACAGAAGTAATTCCTTTCGGTCAGATTTAATTAACTATTGGCACTCTGCTATGCAGTGAGTAAGAAGAGCACTTTCTCGGAGTTCTTTGTTAAGCACATTTTTCTTTTACCTACTCTTTTCCAATGTTGATATTCGTTTTCTTTTTTAATCCAACTATTTTGTTTTAATTCGAAACTTGTGTAATTCTATATGTTAATTAATAAATATCTCCTCCATCTTTCATGTCACCTCTATTTTGGTGAAATCGAAGCCAATTGGAGCATGAACAAAAACAGAGGGTTTCCGATTCTGAAAATGTGACAGCATTTTCAACATGCCAAAATTTATTTTTAATGGTATTAATACTGCATATGAACTTTGAAAAAGTAATTGGTTAATTTGCACTGAATTAAAATTAGCTACCCTAAACAACCAACTTTTCAGTTGATGATTTAAGAGGGGAATTTCATATTAGTTTAAGAATTTACACTGTAAGAAATTTGAGAAAATTCCATTACAGCAATCAATGGAACAGAAATTGGAAGAAGTCTGATTTCTTCTCTCTCCCCTTTCACTTTTTCATAATTAAAGATGTCACAAAAGGTCATTTCAACTTGACATTTTATAAAATAAGTTGGTGTGCCAGAAGTTATATGCTACATCAAAATGTCATACTATGTGAAAATAATGCTATAGTGTGCACACTGCTCTTTATGGAAAATTTAAATTCACAACATCTTAGTTATCTGATGATGGAAGTTCAATGTAGGTGTACAAAATTACTGTGAACTAATAGTTCAGATGAGACAAAAAGGAACGGTAACTGAAGCAGGATTCAACTTAATTTCTTACAATTCATGCACACTACACAAAAACAAGGAGTGAATATATAGGTAAGCGAAATATTATATTCCTTGATACATTTAAGCTTCATTTCAGATAAGTGGGAACCCTGTTTCATAGCGTTGCACTGAAAAAAAATGTTACAACACAAGAAACTGCTTCAATACATTGAAAAAAAAAAAAAACTTATATATTTTATATATATATATGGAAGAAAACACATACCTGCCAGCTAACTCGGCTGCTTAAATTTTCAACAATGAGCCTGTATTCTGTTCTTGTGGGTGGCCCGTACCTTCAGTAAATGGGAAAAATATTCAAAAGAAAAATTCACAAGAAGATGACTAAACTACAATGCTACAAAGGGAAAAAAATATCTAAAAAAAATAAATATTTACTTGTCTCGGCCACCACCACCGCCGCCACCTTGGCGTCCTCTACGCATTGGTGCTCGGTATCCTCTATTTCTGTCCCGATACATATCGTTACCTCTGGGAGATCCTCTGGCGTGTTCAATAGTTACTCTAAAAGATAGTTTAAAGATAATTAAAAAAAATAAATAAATAACTTTAAACATATAACAATAATAAATATCTAACAAACTACACAAGGTAAGTTATTTCCAATATGATTTTACAAATTATATTTGAAATTGCAAAATAAACACATTAAAATTACATTTAAACTTAGTATTTTTAAGAACAATTTAATCCAGCTTTTCAACTGGTCAGAAACACTGAGAATTCCTCGGGACTGAAAAGCAACAAGCAAGCTCACTCTGCTATTTGATATTCTCACTTTTGAGACAATAAGATTTCTTTTATTGTGGGTGGGCCTATATCTTCATTATAGGCTACTAACACTTTAACAAAACTTTTGTGACTCTAAAAATCGCGCGCAAAGTTTAAAAACTGTATAAAATATTATTTTTAAAATCTAATTTAAAAATCATATTTCATGTTTAACCATCATTTAATAAACTTTCTAGTAAACAAATTTTTGATCTACAAAAAGGATATAGTTTACTTAATAGTAAACCGAGTAAAATTTAAGTTAAAATAGATATTGCAGAATCTTAGCATTACGTTTATTTAATAAACAGGGGTGGTGGTTCCCCTCCCCCTGAAATCGTACAATCTCAAAACACCAGCAATAAATAAGATGTAGTAACAGGGTGGCCATCATTTTTGCTGTTTCAGTTTCCCTGACATTTCCAGGTTTTAGAAAAAATTTCCCTGACGTTTTTCGGAGGAAGCCCATCAACCATAGAAAAAAAATCACCTGCACATTGGCCATACTAAGTATTCATTCAAGTCAGTATGGTTTGAATAAAAAAGTCAAAATGTTTGAAAAAAAAACTAACTTTTAAACAATAAACCATAAAATAATTAATGCATCTTTACAATGAACAATTCTATTGTACTGAATTTTCCAGGTTTTTCTTATTAAAAACATAAACTTAAAAAATCTTTAGGACGATCAAAATCTCAATAAAAATATACGTTGCAAAATAGAACATAAAAAGGCAGAGAAAAAAATGTAAGAAAACGATTTTTTTACTGATGTTTATAAATTAAAACACAGAAGCATAATATTCTGTCACACGAATGGAATTGAATAGTTTTCAAAAGTAAAAAAGCAACTTTTTATTCCAACCAACTTCCTTGAATACGGCTCAAAATGGACAATATATAAAAAGAAAGAAATAAATAAAATAAAACATCAAAGACAAAAAAAAAAAGAGAGAGAGAGAGAAAATTAAATTCACAAAAATGGGAAAAAAAACCTGAATTTACCATTTAAAATTAAATAAATAAAAATCTAATTTGATTTTTAAAAAAAAATTACTGTGGCATCAGCTCCCCTATTGTGCTAATCCATCACTTTGCTAAATTTGATCTTATATGTCAAAGATATGGGCGTGCGTAAAGAACGAGGGGAAAAAAAATGTTTCTTTTATATGTATCGGTAACAGCTGTCCCATACTTTAAAGATCCCATAATTTATCAAAATGATCAGTAATCATAATGTTTCCCAACACTCAGAGAAAAAAAACCTTACATAAAATAAACAAAAAAAAAAAAAAAAATGCTGAAAGAAAATATTAGCACTAATTTCAAATACTTCATAATTCAATGGAAAGATCTCCAGAAATGGAAAAACAAACTAATTCTGGTATAACTCCTATTTGATATTAAATCATCATAAAAGGAGGCAGTAGTGTGGATGCTAACTTGTAGACAAATAAAGAGAAATTTACAATCTGATAAGCTATCTGAATCTCTTGGACATATAGCCACATCCCGGTTCTTCTTCCACATCCGAGTGTGATTATAGTACAGATTTTCATCTCAAGAAGTATCACCTAATTTAACTAACAAAAGGAACGCGATTCTGTTCATATAGTCCAGTCAACGAAGGTCCAAAATGGGGGTGGAAAAACATTAACTCGTATAGTTTTGAAAATTGGTACACATGTTCGTGAGAGGATTATTATGAACATACTAAAAGTCCCCGTTGCTGAAGGGCGAGTTTGCGGCGGCATCTTGGATTTCATCCCTCCTTTTTTTAGTTTTTCCTGAATATCTCAAAAAATATTCAGTTTTCAAATTACAATTTATTAAACAAATTAAAGAGCATAAAATTCCCTACAAACCATACTTTTATTTTTCTCGGATTTTATCCCTCTTTTTTTAAAGTTTTTTTTTTTTAATATCTCGAAAACTATTTGATTTTCAAATTACATAAAATACAACAAATTAATGATCGTAAAATTCCCAACCAATGCACGCTTTTATTTATTTTCTAGCTTTAATAGTTTCAGTGATATTTAAGAAAAACTAAAAAGGGGGGATAAAATCCAAGATGGTTGCAAATTTTGAAATCCATTATCTCGGAAACTATTAAAGCTAAAACAAAAATAAAAGCATGTGTTTGTAGGGAATTTTGCACTCTTTAATTTGCTGTTACTTAAAAATTGAATAGATTTAGAGATATTCAAGAAAAACTAAAAAAGGGGGGGGGGGAT
>BGPR01007949.1:0-27109 GCA_013235015.1 Araneus ventricosus | reverse complement strand
GATGTCCAAGATGGCAACAACATTTGAGACCTATTTGATCTGCAAAACTATTAAAAGCTGGCAGAAAAATAAAAGTATATATTTGAAAGGAATTTCATGCTTTTAATTTGTTGAATCAATTAAGATTTGAAAATTGAATACTTTTCGAAGTTATTCAGAAAAACTAAAAAAGGGGAAATGAAATCCAAGATGGCAACCTTGAGACCCATTATCTGGAAAAACAATTAAAACTGGAAGAAAATATAAGCATGTGTTGTAGGGAATTTTACACTTTTTAATTTCTAAATCAATTGCACTGAAACTCAATAGTTTTCGCTTTTGACTGTCAGTAAATAATTGATTTTCATTGTTTCCACGTGTTTCATTCCATCTATGAAAAAGATCAGCTAATTGTTCTGCAATAAGAATATCAAAATAAAAAAATCCAGGTTTAGAATAAATTTCGACTTTAACCGTCTCCAAATTCCCGACTATTCTCGGTTTTCCAGTAGAGTACCACTGAGTAATATCTAGCATCAAATGTCAATACCAAACCTCCAATTCCTCCAAGTTAAATACGATAATGATATAAAATAAGTGATAAGCATTTCTTAGGGTCAAAATAAGTGATTTAGAGATGGAAAATATTACTCTCCATTCCATTACTTATTATTAATTAAAATTACCTACCTCATTGAGTTCTCGTCCGCTTAAAGATAGACAGCTATCAGATCACGGTAATCATCAAATTCCTAGTTTTAAAAATAAATTGATTTCTATGGTTACTCTTAAAAATTTAAGAAATATGCAATTCTTTTACATCTTGAAATGCATGAATAAAAGTTATTTCTTAGCAAAAAGATGCACAATCATGTTATTAATAGAAAGAGTTAACAATTTTAAATATAATGTTTTACATAAATATGAAAAATATTAAGAAGTTTTACAAACAGAATTAATAACAAAAGAATCTACATATTTAAATACAAATGAAATTTTATAAATTTAATATGCAGTCAAACTTCAACAGTTTTAAACTATCCTACATTCCTAGTTCATATTATACCTGTATGAAACAAACAAAACAGACTAATCTCAAAAATGCTGAAAAATTATTGTTCTTGCATAATAATTTCAGGCTTTGAAAGATAAATTATGTAACTTAACTTAAAATTGGAAATGTTAGAGATTTTTTTGATAATAAATGAACTGAAATAAAATTCTGCAAAATTCTTAGTGAAAAGTGTATTTAAAAGATTAAAAAAATATTATCCTGAATATATTCGACGCCTTGCCTTAAACCAATTCACACTGACAGCTTTATTATGAGCTCCAAAACAATACAAAGACATCAGCAGGTATTTGTTAATGTGCACTTACAAAGAGATAAATTCTAAATGTGCTGCTTTTAAGTGTTTCTTCATAATTTTCTACTTATTGAGAAATTTTGCATACAACAATATTTTAATAAATTGATCACATGTATGATTCTATCTTGTTCCTCTTGTATGAGAGTATTTTAAAAGAATACAGATTCAAGAACACTGAAGTTCCAAGTTTATCAATCACAAACAGAGATAATTTTACAGAGAGAAAACGTCAGAACACATGCCTCATTCTACCTATTGCATTTCTCACTTAAACATGAAAAATGCACCAATGATTTTCGCCAACTTGGAATTTCTGATTTAATCATAACATGAGAAGATTTCACAATAAACAAAGGAATCAGAACAGATGAATCATAATCTCTTTAAGCAAATTTTCTTTAGCTAAGATCAGGTCCAAAGCACCTGAAATACACATAGAAACTAATAGAAGTAACAAAAACAAGCTCAGAAAAAATCAGAAAAGGATAAGTACTACATCTCAACCTGGAATCAGCTATTTTATATATTTACAGAGATCATAAAGCTTAATTAGACCAAATGTATGTTTCAATGCCCTCCCTTTAATTATGAAGTATAAAATTAATAATTAAAAGAAATGAAACATTATTTTCTAAAAAAGCATGTGCAAAAAATTGTTCAACAATCACTTACCACAAAACCAAATCCATTCTTTATCAAAATTCTCTTATTCTTCCATAATCTTAAAAAATTTTCTAAATCTCTTTCTAACATCATAACTTTCTTCCAATATAAATTCGTACTCATTCCTGAAATCTGTAATTGAACAGAAAGACGCTTAATCAGCTAAATCAGGTTTTGAATTTTTAGAAAAATAGTTCATTCATTATATTGTAAGTTATTATTAATCATTCTCAAAATGTTATATGGAAGATATCTTTCAGCATATAAATAATGGATTCCAAAGTATAACCTTGCAGTTCAAAATATACTGAAAGAGAAAATTTCATACAAACCTAGAAATTATTATACAAGACACAGAGGCAACAGGTAGTGATATAAATGTGAACAAAATATTTCCAACTGATCAAGAAAGATTTTATATTTGCTGCTGAGACAACATCTCACTTTTCAATATGTGATTTCAAAGATTGAAATGCAACAAAGGAACTGTATACTAGAAGGTCAGAGACAATATACCAGGGCCAAGAAGGGTGGGGCTGTGATAAGGAAAAAAATGTTTCTTATTTTCAAAAGTATTTTTATTCAAGACAAATTGGCTCGCAATGAACTAACTAAACTTTTTTACATTTATTTTCTCTGAATATAAACTGTAATTTTACTTTATTAATCAAATTACAGTATGTGGCTAGAAGTCAGATTTTCAGAACAATATATGTGGCCATTAACTGGAAGAAAGACTCCACCTACTGAGTAGTCACCACAGTCATAATTTGCAAGGGGGATTCCACATGCCAGTACATTACCTTTGAGGCCCTGAATACTAATCTATTAGCTGTAAAATTTAGTTTTAAATAAGAACCAATCATGAAAACTATTCTTCCTAAAGCTTTTCTGCATTTCTATTCTATGTCACATTTTTTACAAATTACCTAAGATTTATAAATACACAAGAATAAAATAACATTTTCTTAAACTGCTAGGAACAATAAACCAAGTTTGAAATTCTTCAAAATCAGGAAATAAAAATCAGAAATGAACTATATATTACATTTATAAATTAATAAAGCATATACATTACAATCTAGTATGTGCATCAACAGAAGTAATTAAATCAATTCTTAAAATAAAAATATGTATAAAAATTTTACAAAAATAACAGGAAGGTTTTATTTCTTTCTGCATTATTCGACATACAAACAAAATATTTCAAAATAAAAAATCTCTAGTCCATATGGAGAAACAGTCCTTCTGTTTACTATCAGATACTGAAATTATTTCTGCACAAGTCGGTCTTCGGCTAATTTTAACAAGAGAAAAAAAATATTCATAACTATTCGATGCTACCATTTTACAGCAAAACCTACAGATAAGACGATTTGAAGAAGTAACTTGTGTAAGGGCTTTGGGCCAAAACAATAAAAAAGACCTTTACTAAGAAATCTGATGTTTCAGTGAGAAAATCTCTGTATCTTTTCAAAATCAACATGTTCCTTTATTAATCCATATTGGTATTATTGACGCTGATAAAAGAAACTATCATTGCCTAATGAAATAAAATTGAAAGCAACCGCAGGCTAGAAACCTTATAGGATCTAATAAGCGTTAAAACATGGAAGTCAAAGTTATTAGATATAACAAATACCCACCGTAACTAATTTACTATAGTTAAAATGCTAATCTATATAATGACGAGTATTGATTCTCAAAGCGCATAAAATTATCAAATTATACAATTAAAAAATATATAATTTACTAACTATTTTATACTAAACGCAGACTGCAACAACTGAATATTTCATTCTATTACTTATACTTGGTCAATAAATTATCCTCTCAGATTTATCAGGAAAATTTCTACATATAATTTAAACAGTTTTACTGACATACGATGCGCTACAAATATTGAAGAAAACAAAAAACGATCAACAATGAATCGTCAATAGATTAACGATTTTTCATTTCAAGAAAATACGATTAGATTTGAAAAGAGAAATAAAATGAAACGCATGAATTATATCACAGCTATACAAATTCCAGTATTGATAAAATGTAAATAATATATCCAAAATAATTCAAATACGATCCTTTTGACGACAACTTTTACATGAAACCCAAACCGAAAACGCCAGCCGAACAGAAACTCTTATAATAATTCTAGGGGCCCAAAGCTTTAACGGACTGACAGAACAACAAAACGAAAACTCTACAACGCAACGTCTGCGTTTTGATAGAGTTTTGATGCAATAAGGTTGCAGTCCCTAGCTTTTTTTTCTTTTCAAACAAAAAAATAACGGATGTAACAAAAATATTTACTAAATAAGATTAACGAACATTTTCTAAGACAAAAGATAATTTTAACCGACAACGCTCATAACGGGTTCATGGGTAAAAGAACTTGAAACCTTCTTGGTGAATAAAGTGCTTTTATCTTTAATGTGGAAGTAATCATAGAAAATCAATCTTTTCTAAATTATTTGGCATAGCAATACGTAACTGAAACGGTAAGCATAACAGTTTTTTAGTTTTTCCTGAATATCTCAAAAAATATTCAGTTTTCAAATTACAATTTATTAAACAAATTAAAGAGCATAAAATTCCCTACAAACCATACTTTTATTTTTCTTCCAGCTTTAATAGTTTCCCAGATAATGGTTGCCGCCATCTTTGATTTCATCTCCCTTTTTTAGTTTCTCTTGAATATCTCAAAATCTATTCAATTTTCAAATTGCATGTAATCAGCAAATTAAAGAGCATAAAATTCCCTACAAACACATGCTTTTAGTTTTGTTTTAGCTTTAATTGTTTCCGAGATAATGGATTTTAAAATTTGCCGTCATCTCGGATTTTATCCCCCTTTTTTTAGTTTTTTTTTTAATATCTCGAAAACTATTTGATTTTCAAATTACATTAAATACAACAAATTAATGATCGTAAAATTCCCAACCAATGCACGCTTTTATTTATTTTCTAGCTTTAATAGTTTCAGTGATATTTAAGAAAAACTAAAAAGGGGGGGATAAAATCCAAGATGGTTGCAAATTTTGAAATCCATTATCTCGGAAACTATTAAAGCTAAAACGAAAATAAAAGCATGCATTTGTAGGGAATTTTGCGCTCTTTAATTTGCTGTTACTTAAAAATTGGATAGATTTAGAGATATTCAAGAAAAACTAAAAAAGGGGGGATGATATCCAAGATGGCGACAACATTTGAGACCTATCTGATCTGCAAAACTATTAAAGCTGGCAGAAAAATAAAAGTATATATTTGAAAGGAATTTCATGCTTTTTAATTTGTTGAATCAATTAAGATTTGAAAATTGAATACTTTTCGAGTTCTTCAGAAAAACTAAAAAAGGGGGAATGAAATCCAAGATGGCGGCAACCTTTGAGACCCATTATCTGGAAAACAATTAAAACTGGAAGAAAAATATAAGCATGTGTTTGTAGGGAATTTTACATTCTTTAATTTGCTAAATCAATTGCAATTCGGAAACTCAATAGTTTTCGTTTTTGACTGTCAGTAAATAACTGATTTTCATTGGTTGCCTACGGTGTTTCATTCCATCTATGAAAAAAGATCAGCGAATTGTCGCCTGCAATAAGAATGATCAAAATAAAAAAAATCCAGGTTTAGAATAAATTTCCCTGACTTTAACCGGTCTCCCGAAATTCCCGGTTTTCCAGTAGAGTGGCCACCCTGAGTAATATCTAGCATCAAAATGTCAATACCAAACCCTCCAATTCCTCTAAGTTAAATACTGATAATGATATAAAAATAAGTGATAAGCATTTCATTAGGGTCAAAATAAGTGATTTAGAGAGATGGAAAATATTACTCGTCATTCCATTACTTATTATTAATTAAAATTACCTACCTTTCACCTAGAAGTTCTCGTCCGTTTAAAGCATAGACAGCGTCATCAGCATCACGGTAATCATCAAATTCCTAGTTTTAAAAATAAATTGATTTCATGGTTACTCTTAAAAATTTAAGAAATATGAAATTACTTTTACATCTTGAAATGCATGAATAAAAAGTTATTTCTTAGCAAAAAGATGCACAATCATGTTATTAATAGAAAGAGTTAACAATTTTAAATATAATGTTTTACATACGAACAAAATATTAAGAAGTTTTACAAACAGAATTAATAACAAAAGAAAGAATCTACATATTTAAATACAAATGAAATTCTATAAATTTAATATGCAGTCAAACTTCAACAGTTTTTTAAACTATCCTACATTCCTAGTTCATATTATACCTGTATGAAACAAACAAAACAGACTAACTCCGAAAAATGCTGAAAAATTATTGTTCTTGCATAATAATTTCAGGCTTTGCAAAGATAAATTATGTAACTTAACTTAAAATTGGGTAAATGTTAGGAGATTTTTTTGATAATAAATGAACTGAAATGTAATTCTGCAAAATTCTTAGTTAAAAGCGCATTAAAAAAATATTATCCTGAATATATTCGGAACGCCTTCGCCCTTAAACCAATTACCACTGACAGCTTTATTATGACGTCCAAAACAATACAAAGACATCAGCAGGTATTTGTTAATGTGTACTTACAAAGAGATAAATTCTAAATGTGCTGCTTTTAAGTGTTTCTTCATTAATTTTCTACTTATTGAGAAATTTTGCATACAACACTATTTTAATAAATTGATCACATGTATGATTCTACTTGTTCCTCTTGTATGAGAGTATTTTAAAAGAATACAGATTCAAGAACACTGAAGTTCCAAAGTTTATCAATCACAAACAGAGATAATTTGCTAGCAGAGAAAACGTACAGAACACATGCCTCATTGTACCTATTGCATTTCTACTTAAACATGAAAAATGCACCAATGATTTTCGCCAACTTGGAATTTCTGATTTAATCATAACATGAGAAGATTTCAGCAACTAAACAAAGGAATCAGAACAGATGTAACATAATCTCTTTCAGCAAATTTTTGCTTAGCTAAGATCAGGTCCAAAGCACCTGAAATACACATAGAAACTAATAGAAGTAACAAAAAAACAAGCTCAGAAAAAATCAAAGGAAAAGGATAATACTACATCTCAACCTGGGAATCAGCTATTTTATATAAATTTTTTACAGAGATCATAAAGCTTAATTCAGACCAAATGTATGTTTCAATGCCCTTTTAATTATGAAGTATAAAATTAATAATTAAAAGAAACTGAAACATTATTTTCAAAAAGCATGTGCAAAATTGTTCAACAATCACTTACCACAAAACCAAATCCATTCTTTATCAAAATTTCTCTTATTCTTCCATAACCTTTAAAAAATTTTTCTAAATCTCTTTCTCTAACATCATAACTTAATCTTCCAATATAAATTCGTGTACTCATTCCTGAAATCTGTAATTGAACAGAAAGACGTTTAATCAGCTAAATCAGGTTTTGAATTTTTAGGAAAAATAGTTCATTCATTATATTGTAAGTTAATATTTATTAATCATCTCTCAAAATGTTATATGGAAGATATCTTTCAGCATATAAATAATGGATTCCAAAGTATAAATCTTTGCAGTTCAAAACATACTGAAAGAGAAAATTTCATACAAACCTAGAAATTATTATACAAGACACAGAGGCAACAGGTAGTGCAATTAAATGTGAACAAAATATTTCCAACTGATGCAAGAAAGATTTTTATATTTGCTGCTAGACAACATCTCACTTTTCAATATGCTGATTTCAAAGATTGAAATGCAACACAAGGAACTGTATACTAAAAGGCTTGCCAGAAGGGACAAATATACCAGGGCCAAGAAGGGTGGGGCTGTGATAAGGAAAAAAATGTTTCTTATTTTCAAAAGTATTTTTTATTCAAGACAAATTGGCTCAGCACGAGTTGAACTAAATGTAAAAACATTTATTTTCTCTGAATATAAAACTTGTACGTTCTTACTTTATTAATCGAAATTACAGTATGTGGCTAGAAGTCAGATTTTCGCAACAATATATGTGGCCATTAACTGGAAGAAAGACTCCACTCTACTGAGTAGTCACCACAGTCATAATTTGCAAGGGGGATTCCACATGCCAGTACATTACCTTGAGGCCCTGAATACTAATCTATTACTGCTGTAAAAATTTAGTTTAAATAAGAACCAATCATGAAAACTATTCTTCTCAAAGCTTTTCTGCATTTCATTCTATGTCACATTTTTACAAATTACCTAAGATTTATAACACACAAGAATAAAATAACATTTTTCTTAAACTGCTAGGAACAATAAACCACGTTTGAAATTCTTCAAAAATCAGGAAATAAAAATCAGAAATGAACTATATATTACATTTATAAATTAATAAAGCATATAATTACACCATTACAATCTAGTATGTGCATACAACAGAAGTAATTAAATTCAATTCTGAAAATAAAAATATGTATACCAAATTTTTACAACAAATAACAGGAAAGTTTTTATTTCTTTCTGCATTATTCGACATACAAACAAAATATTTCAACAATAAAAATCTCAGTGCCATATGGAGAAACAGTCCTTCCGTTTACTATCAGATACTGAAATTATTTCTGAACAAGTCGGCTCGGCCAATTTTAACAACAGAAAAAAGAATATTCATAACTATTCGATGCTACCATTTTTACCAGCAAAACCTACAGATAAGACGATTTGAAGAAGTAACTTGGTGTAAGGGCTTTGGGCCAAAACAATAAAAAGACCATTACTAAGAAATCTGATGTTTCAGTGAGAAAATCTCGGTATCTTTTCAAAATCAACATGTTCCTTTATTAATCCAAATTGGTATTATTGACGCGATAAAAGAAACTATCATTGCCTAATGAATAAAATTGAAAGCAACCGAAGGCTAGAAACCTTATAGGATCTAATAAGCGTTAAAAACATGAAGTCAAAGTTATTAGCTATACCAAACTAACCCACCGTAACTAATTTACTAATAGTTAAAATGCTAATCTATATAATGACGAGTATTGATTCTCAAAGCGCATAAAATTATCACATAATTATACAATTAAAAATATATAATTTACCAACTATTTTATACTAACCGCACACTGCAACAACTGAATATTTCATTCTATTACTTATACTTGGCCAATAAATTATCCCTCACAGATTTATCAGGAAAATTCTTAACATAATTTAAACAGTTTTTACTGACATACGATGCGCTACAAATATTGAAGAAAAACAAAACAGATCAACCAATGAATCGTCAATAGATTAACGCATTTTTCATTTCAAGAAATTAGTTACGATTAGATTTGAAAACAGAAATAAAATTAAACGCATGAATCATATCACAGTTATACAAATTCCAGTATTGATAAAATGTAAATAATATATCCAAAATACCTTTCAAATACGATCCTTTTGACGACAACTTTTCACATGAAACCAAAAACCGCCAGCCGAACAGAAACTCTTATAATAATTCTACGGGGCCCAAAGCTTTAACGGACTTATCAGGAAAAAAGAAACAACAAAACGAAAACTCAATACAACGCAACGTCATGTTTTGATAGAGTTTTGATGCAATAAGGTTGCAGTCCCACTAGATTTTTTTCTTTTCATATAAAAAAAATAACGGATGTAACAAAAATATTTACTAAATAAGATTAACGAACATTTCAAGAGACAAAAGATAATTTTTAACCGACAACGCTCATAACGGGTTCATGGGTAATAAAGAACTTGAAACCTTCGTGTGGGTGAAAAGTGCTTCTATCTTTAATGTGGAAGTAATCATAGAAAATTAACTCTTTTCTAATTTATTTGGTATAATGTGGAAGGAAGAGGATATATTTGTCTTTGTTGAATGAAATTCTTTTTCGAAATTCATTGCGAAATTGTTAAACGTCTTAAATTTCTGTAACGAAGCAATGTTGAGACTACTCTTGCAGTTTTCAGAGAAAATTCCGTAGAAATGATCGAAGAGATGAAAAAGGATATGGTTATTAGGTATCCATTATTTTAACAACACATTTTTGTTCTAAATTCCATAATATTAAATTTCGAGTGAGGGGAAAATTCTTCTTGCCTCTTTGCAGAGAACGATATCTGAAATTTAGTAGGTGCTTTGGTTCAAGACCAATGGCATAGTGAGGGATGGGAAAAGGCATAGACTGTGGGAAAAGGGGAAGTTAAGACAATATTTTTGTGTTTAATTTAGGTTTTCAAACCCAGAAATCAACGAATCATACCTGGGGAGAAGAGCATAAAAAAGTCTTATTTACTGGACACCATATCCATCTAGCAACGCCAATATTCAAAATTGAGAAGGTTTGAAGAGCGCAGAAAATAATTTGAATTTCCAATTCCTTTTAAAAGAAGAGTTTTAATCATCCGCGTTTTTGATTCAATAATAATGCTAAAAAGAAAACTAACCTTTTGAAATTTCATGAGTGAAACAAAAGGAAAATTGTTCTACATAGATTTGAATTTGCTTATTATGGTTAAATTTTCGTGTTGGATGCACGAGAGAAAATGAATAAAATTTGTAGAGTAGGAGTAAGAAATGTTTTAGAAATCTATGAATTTTTTCAATATAAAATGTGGTTAATTTCTCCAGAACACAAAATCCGGTTCCCTGCCCTTTAATTAAGTTTGCCTCTTTTCGAAAAATTTCTCTTGCAATACAATAGAAAACTAAACTAGCAAAATTTTAGAATACTTCAAGAAAAATAAAAATTTACCTTAAAATTTTTTAAAGTTTTTATATTCCTTCTTTCAGGGATACTGAATTGTTTATTAAAATCTGTTATAAAATGCAGAATGAGTTCCAATTTTTTTATTGTTCTCTGAAATGCTGCGAGAATAAAATGAATGAATGAAATTATTCAAACAATTAACTTTTTTTCCTGATAATTTGTATAGGCTAGCATATCATTGATGAGGCTGTGTCAGCAGGAATGGCGCTAGAATTTGCCCGACGGGGGGGCCGATTTGCCCGACAGGGGGGCACGATCTCCCCGACGGGGGGTACTAGTGTAATGAAATTGGTCTCAAATTTTCGCCAGATTATTATTTATTAACTACAGTTGAATATCCCGTACAAAAATTTTCCCCGACGGGGGGGGCACAGCATCCCCGACAGGGGGCCACAGCATCCCCGACAGGGGGGCCCTGGCCCCCCCGGTCCCCCCTCTGGCGCCACCCCTGTGTGTCAGTGGCGAATCCGGGGGGAGGGCTATGGGGCTGCAGCCCCTCCCAGAGCAAAACCAGAATTCTTGATTTTATTTAAAATCACTACAGCTGTTTGTTCTTAATCCCCCTTTCTTTAAAAAAACAATAAAAACATGACAATATTGCATTCTGGCTTGACAGCCTCGAAAATTTTCCTACTTTTCTAGTCATTCCACTTGAACTTGTAGCGTTGACAGGGTCGAAAACACTTTTTGGCTACTTATTTCACTGTATTTTTTTATTAAATTGTCGAAAGTATTGTAGCGTTCTTTATGATTCTTATTGCAGGTGAGTAAAGTCTGTAATGTTAAAGTGTTTTGGTTTCCATAAGCCATGAGGTTTGACATTCGTCATGACGATACGAAATTTTTATTACCTCAGCCCCTCCCGGACCCAAATCCTGGATTCGCCACTGGGCTGTGTTGATTGCGGCATTTGTTATGCAAAAATCATTCCAAACGCTCTACAGGGCAGGCGGTTGGATCTAAAGTTACCAAATTTGGCACGTAGATACATCTTACTAGGTGCTCACTAAGAAAGATATTTTCAAAATTTTGATTAGATTTTTAATTAATTAAATATGAATCAGAGTTTTGACTTTTTTCATCAATAATTCCAGTGCAGATTATCGCACAGAAACAATTTTTACACCACCTTAAAATTAAAAAAAAAAAAATAGCTTTTTAGTGAAATGAATTTTATTTTGGTACAATTTTTTCATTAATTTTAACTAAGTCTTCAAAATCAATTCAAACAAAATTTTATAGCAATCCTTTATTTTTTTTTGCACCGCACACAACAAAATAGCAAGATTTTGAGTAATCCTTGTGAATATTCTAATAACAGAACTACGACTGCACAAGAATAAACATTATCCTTTTCAGTTTATTTCTAACTAATGCTTTAAGATATTTCAAAACACTGGATTTTTTTAAATAGAATAATATTTTTAGGTTGGTATATTTAGCATTCCTTAGAATTCTTTTTGTAAATTGCATGATGTAAAAATCGTTACGAATAGAATGCACTGGCTGATGCAATCAAATCAAAACAATGCTAAATTATTATCATTCTACGATGCTTCGAATTTGAAGCCCGAACCCCTTTCGATTTTTTACTTTCTTTAGTACTGTAATCGTCAAAAACATCGACCTCGGGATTTTGATGAATCTCCGCGTTTTCGACCTCCCCGAGTTCGAAAAAACGATTTTGGAATTAAGTCCGTCCGTCTGTCTGTCTGTGAACACAATAATTCAAAAATAGTTTAAGTTAGATGGATGAAATTTGGTGTGTGGTCTTTACACCAAATTTGTAGACTTCTATAAAATTTTGGGCGAATTCCGTCCCCGTGAAGTCTGTCTATTTGGCTGTCCATGTTCACGTGAACACGATAACTCAAAAACTTAAATAGCTAGGTGGGTAAAATTTGCTGCGCAGTTTTTAGCATCAAAACTATAGATCCGTTTATCAGCAGAAATGTTGATCCGCATCATATTTTGGACCAAATACGTCAACGGGTTGACTGTTTGTCGGTCTGTATATTTTTAAGCATGTGAACACAATAACCGCAATGACTTAAATAAACGAAATTTGGTATGCGATCTTCTAACTCTAATTGTATATATGCAATAAATTTTGCATTCAGTTTTGTTGAAAAAAGACATTCAAAATGTATATTAGATTTTGTTCATCATACAAAACGCGTCACTGGCACCCGCTTGGCGTATATTACTCCCGCTTGCATCGTTGCCCTTTCGTATTGCCGCGGTCCCCGAGAGTCTGAGTACTTGTGGCATACCGGGGCTTGCTTAAGCTCTGCAATTTATGAGGCGGGATGACACCTTCGTTAGGGAGTATACGAGAAAGTCTAGGGAAGACTATTCCCGCTAGTTTCACTTAAAATTCATCCCTGAAAAGATTAAAAATGAGTAAGATGCAATCATTAGTTTTAGATGCGACTATTTTTTATTGCGTCGAGCATCTTTTAAAACGAGAAGTTCTTTAATGAAGACCTTCTAAATTCCCCTTTGGTGTGTTGCGGAAGTTTGGAGAAGGGGGTACCAGCTCAGGTGTCGTCCTCGTCATCTGACCGCGGTTTAAAATTACGAGGTCAGTCCCAAAATAGACCTCGTGTTGCTTCAAAACGGGACGTTAATATAACTAACTGCCCAACTTTACTGTACTTTTTCCAAGATATTTTTTTAAAATTTGAAGTGCATTAATATAGGTAAAATCCCTGTGTTGATTTTTCGATGCTATAAAATGAATAAACGATTTCTTATATAGAATTACTGCAGCTATTAAAAAATTCTTCGTTTTGGTAAATCTAAGAAATATGGGGACTTATTTATTCAGAACATTTATCCTCCTTGTAAAATAGAGTAATGGGGGGGGGGGGGAAGTGAAAAAAAGAGCCAAAAATAGTTAGATTCTTCAATAAAAAGTATTTTTATTTTCTATCGTCAGTAAGATACACAACCCAAAAGGAAATGATATGCATTCATCTAACATGAGTTCCAGATAGTCTAATGAGTAGGTTAAAGAATGAAATCGATTAAAACAGGGATGGGCAAATTACGGCCCGCTTAGAGGTGCTATCCAACCCTCCGCAGCTTTTAAAATCACAGTAAAGAAAATTTATGGATGTTAAAAAAATCTACAAATAATAAAAGAGAATGTGTTTTTGCATGCCGCAGGCCAGTTAAGTTTAGTTATATTAACGTCCCGTTTTGAAGCAACACGAGGGCTATTTTGGGACGGATCTCGTAATTTTGAACCACGGTCAGATGACGAGGATGACACCTGAGCTGACACCCCCCCCCCTCTCCAAACTTCCACTCCACACCAACGGGAGGACGGTTGGCCACTACGTATGATTTAACGTTCAACAGGCCCCATACACGGCGGATCTTCAGTGGATTCGGGTTTCGAACCTGGCCCCAAAGCCGAGACCTTACCACTAGGCCACCGAGGCCTTACGCCGCCGGCCAGACCACTGGACCTAGAGCTACGAAATTTGACACAAACATACTTTGAAGGGTGGGAATGTGCACGTCGGAGCCCTTTTATTTTAAATTTTAATTAGAATTTCAATTAATTAAAAATCAAGTGAAGTTTTTGAGTCTTTTCGATAATAACTTTCGAAAATATTACAGCACAAAAATCATTTTTACACCATCTGAAAGCGCAAAAAATTGCCTTTTCAATGATATCAATTAAGTAGATGCACACTTTTTTTCTAATTTTAATGAATTTTTAAAAATATTTTTGGTATAATTCACATCAATACTTTTCATTGTTGCAATGCAATTCAAACCGTTTTCATTGTTTAAACAAATATTTATTTGCATGTTTCTCTACTATTGTTGAGAGCTAAAGCTATATCTTAATGTTTGATTATATGTTTTAATCAGCGTATTTTCATCCAGCTAAACATACTGCAGGACGTAAAATGAGCCGTCACATTTTAAAGTCAAAATCAAATGCATATTTTGCACGAGCAATAAGAGAGTGAAGTTGATGCAGTCGGAGGGTAATTGTACGACAAAGACAGTCACTCGACTCCATTAGGGACGTTTATGCAGACGATGGGGTGCAAGGCTACTGAAAGAACAAGGGTTAAATGTCCATCGAAATTTGAAATTACTTTGTTAAGGTAACCATGAATATCAATTTATACATAAGAGATTCAGTTGAAATTACATTCCCGGCGAACAAGCTGGTCGCCGAAGGTGGCAAGTATTTAAATAAAAAATATAGCTTTTAAAAATGCAGACTCAGCTTCATTCATCGCATTACTATTAAAGAATGCTTAAAAGAACATTTTTTGAGTCCATATTGCATTTTATAATGAACTATATTCGCCACCCAAAAATTCTTTTTTAGCCCACTCCTAAAAGAGTTTGCTCATCCCTAGATTCAAGCTATTAAAATGATGGCGCGAACAATAAGTGCGTATGTAATGTCGTGGGAAAATAGTTTTCCAGGAAATTAAGGCGAAATTCTAGATATTTATTTCTCAGTTTACAGGCAATTTTACAATTGAATGTACTAATTTTTTTATTATTTATTTAATTTAAATATATATAGAATACAATGTCATAATATTGCGTTTTGAAATGATGTAACTTAACAATTAGTAAGCACACTCCTCAATTCTAAGCAGAGGATGAAGAAGCAAACGTCAAATTTTCATTTTCGTACTTTCACTTTAGTAGCGTGTCAGCTGGGAGGGGAAATCTTTGTGTAAAATCTATTTACACAAGCTTATCAGGAGTAAATATTTATCTTAACTTATATATAATGTAAATGAGAGTTTACTTATCTCTCAAGGCAATGATGAGACGACTCGCTGTCTGACATTTAAAACGTTTTATTTTCTTGTTGACATTGAGATGATGTTAGACATACGATATCATGCACTGCAAACTCATCGTATCATTTATACAATAATTGGGCCTCAATTTGCAGGAGTTCACCCCTCGTCTCGCTATAAGTGAATCTGACTCTAAAGAAACAGAGCACTCGAGACCTTTACTTAAAAATTCTCTAACCGTGCCCTGTGCTCAGGAAAAATTGGCATCTTACGTTAGAGGGTCGCAGAATGAACACGAGTCCCCTACTTTCATCTCCTTGTACGTGCACCTGTCTCAATCAGACAAGGACACTTGGGATTTTACCTACGAGTCAAACCGTGTCCTGAAAAAGGATGACACCTTATGCTGGAGCGTCGCTGAGGGAACTGACTTTCTAGCGTGAAGCAAGAAGCCAACTTACAAGAAAGGTTGAAGGAGAGTCCTCCCCCTTCCGGCCAGGCCCTCACAGGTTCAATGGACAGACCTCTCTCACTTTTTTGTGGGGAAGTTCGCAACAAGATGCCCCGAGCAGCAGTGTAGTTGCAAATTAAGCATTGCCGGAACGCTCTAACCTGGGTGATAAAAATCACAATGTTCCAAGGAGGTTTTCACGGTTTTTCTGTAAAAAATAAGCATTTTTGGAACGGCGTTCCGACTCCACTACACCCGACTCTGAGAGTCTATCTTGGGGAGCGTTCTGGGAACAAAACATTAGTGAGCTTATGTCACTTTCTGAAGTTAAATACGACGTGGAGAAAAAGACAATATCATGTCTCGGGTACCATCGTCTTCCGCTGACAAGTTGGGCTTAAAGAATCACCACCTTTCCGCACAAGCCACAGGGTCAACCCAGGCCATGGCGCATACAGAAGAAATAACAACCAAATATTTACAAACTTTTCAGTATTATTTTGAGAAAGCCATATAAAATTATGTTTTATAAATTTACATTCGTTACATTAAATATATCGCATAATACATTTTTTGTCTACTGTGGACCCTCGGCTTTTCTGCATTGAAACAGATTTAATGAGATCCGACCCTTCAAGTGCATTCGCTTACAAAAGTGGGAACGAAGAAGTTCCAGTAGCATTATTAGCACAAGATGTTCTACAATGTCTCCCCGATGTCGTTCGATATTCTGAATGCCGCACAATATCGTGAAGATGTCGTAGCAATATTATTGGGCGTTCTGTGCCGATAGGTTGGTATTTCAGTAGATTTCAAGACATTCAATGGAGTACTCTTGCAGGTGTTAATGCCATGTTATTTCATAAGTATTGTAATTTTGAATAGAAAATTTAACGTGTTTCACAGATTGTATTAAGTGTATTAGAAATAAACTATTGTATATTAAATTAAAAATCATACATTAACTTTCTTGAGAGGGGGTGCAAAGTATGCTTCGACCTAATGGCGTAAAAATGTGTAAATCCGGCCCTGGCAAGCCATCAGATAAATCGCAAGCTCATTCTGAAGCTGGACAATCACGGTCACTCCACACAGGGCAAATTCGGTCTAAGAGAGGCTTAATGATGAGGGATCTTGCAGAAACTGATATTTTTTAAACTTGAAACTTTGAATAGTAATCGTCGAACTGCAATTTAAATTATGTATTTAACTTATAAGCATACATGAGAGGATATTCAACTTTTATAAATTTCAATATTAATAATTATAATTAATTCAATATTATAATTGAGAATATCTGTAGAACTTAACTAGTTTAATGCAAATGAATAGTTTATTTTAAAAATTTACTTGACTAGGCAAGACAGCATGACTTTTCTCCTCTCATCAAATTACTAATATAATAGCCCAGATCCTCCAGTAACACTCTGACGTCACCAACAATAAAACTCACGACATAGCACTGCGAGACGTTAAACAGCATTATTTCATTGTTAGAGAACCTAAATTTCGGCAATTTTAAATTTAAAAGAGTAATCGTCGTTCTAATTTCCAATTTAATAGCTCTAAAATAGTGAAATAACATTTTATATCGAATGATATCAAATTTATCTCGCTATGATCAATAGTTCCCGAGAAATTTTAAATTATATTAATCCTATATTTCAAATTAATTTATGTTTTTTAATAGAAAGTAGTAAATTACGTCAGTGGTATATCATGCGCGCGATATAGTTTGGGCGCCAAATTGTATCTGAATGCAATCGTGGCGATGTCGTTTTCTTGGCAAGAATTAAATTAGCCACCAATGACGTGAATCTACCATTCGTTCTCAACCGCCGCCAGTTCCCGTTAATTCCAGCTTACACGATGACTATCAATAAATCGCAGGGGCAAACTTTCGATCATGTTGGAATTTACTTCGATGAGCCTGGCTTTTCACATGGACATGTGTTGCACTTTCAAGGTCTAGGATTCCCAATCACGTTAAAATTTGCATAAAGACATCTGAAGTACAAGGAAAATTATTAAACAACGAAAAATACTTCACACGGAATGTTGTTTACCAAGACGTTTTTTGAATAAAGAAATATTTAAATAATATCTAAATAAAAAAAAAAATATTTTCTGTCATAAAACATATGTTTATTTTATTTGTTTTCAATCAATGTTAAACATTTCTCTCGCATATATATCTATTTAAACACGTCAAATTTGAAGGGAAATCTCTCGAATGAAGAGGCAATTTGCACCAGTCATACCATGATGGGTGATTTTCTATTTAATAAATAACAGTGTATGAAATAAACGTTAGATTTAGTTAGGTTAACATAGTTGTTATTTTTAATCAAATCCATTTGTGAATAAAAATGAATAACACATATCATTGCATAGATATCTTTAATTATACTTCAATTAGTAATATTACAGATCAGGATAACAGCAATAACACAGCATTTGTACAGAAAATATACACAAATAATATCTAAATACATAGATGGGGGAAAAATGTCATCTACAAAACAAAACAGAAGAATGTCATGATTCTTGATGTATCACATAATAAAAAAAGCTTGTTTCACTACAAGAAAGCTAAAAACCAAGGAGAAAACAACATAGCTGCATCAATTAAACACGCCTTTTGTAATATCTAAACATTTAAAATTAAAGAACTCAAGATGGTTCGGTGTAGAGAAATAACTGCACTGGAGTAAGAATGAATAAGTTACTTTAAAATTGGCACATTCTCTTTTCTGCTACAATAATGAGCAACTTGCTACTCAGCTGCAACAACGCAACTTTTAGATTCACTTGACTGTTAAAAAGCTTCACATTTTTCTTGAAATGCAAACAGTGAATGCTTTTGTCACAAGAAAATAAGTTATAAAATAAATAACTGTATAAACTTTATACAAGTATTTTACATAATTTATGAAATCTGATTAACTGAAATTTACCACATAATATAAAGAAATGTTAGACTAATGACTATTTTCATACGATTCATTTCTAGTTTCACAAATGTGTACTATTCCATTTCATCAAATACCTAATATATCCGAGATAGTAATCAGCATAAAAAAAACATTAAATGTTCGTGTCTCTTATGGAAATAAAAGAAGGAATGAAAAAGTATATAATTTACTGAAATAATAAATTAATCCAATTTATTTAAAGGAAACAATATAAATAATGCAATGGATTCGCTTTGTCGTTATCATTGGTACATGATCGATAAACAAACCCTCTGAATTCTTCAAACATTCAATATGAAAAAATTTATGAGCCGCAAAAGAAACAATTCTCAAAGTAGCAAATATTAAGAAATATTCTATAATTCATAAATTAATTTTAAAATAAGAAGCAATACTATAGGAAAGGTAATATTCTTTACTTTACCTATATACTTTAAATTGGAATGTAATTTTATATAAACATTTAATTAATAATGAAAAACCAAAATCTCAAATATTTTCGTTAACTATCAAGTAATATAAAAAATAACACATGGAAAGTATAATATAATCGTCCACATTTTTTAAAAAAGAAAGTAAAAGAATCCAACTAATTCGAAAAGCTTAAGTATTTATGTAAAAAGTACGATTTACTTATTTTCACTTCGAACAAAATAATAAATACGTAATAACCATTTAATTAAAAACTCATTTTGTGACGGTACCATTCAAGTCACTATAAAGGGAATTCACTAAAATAAATAAATTTAGCATTACCTGAAAATTGGGTAATTAAATCTTTGTTAATTAATTAATTTAACATTTGCTCTTCACGATGAAGGAGGGGAAGAAAAGGTCGGGGGGATAAAAAGAAATGTATGAAATTAGAAAATGATAAATATTGGTTCTATGACACTCATAAACTGTCAATAAATAAAAACACATAAAAGATTAATAAGAACAATAAAAAGTCAAATCTAATAATGCATATTTTAGATCAAAACAATCAATTAATAATTTTGTTTTGAATTGGAAAATGCAATGGTAGTACAATCTTTTTCTCTAAGCAATAAATAATATCTACGACATTTACATACATACAAGTGTACTTGAACACGCACACAGAGAGATTACTCTAAACATAAATATCTCTTACTTCAGTTATAATTGTGACATATTAGTTTCTGACATTAAAAAACATAAGCAACATGTCACCTGTATATACATAGAAATGAAATGTAAATATTCTTCTATACCTAAATTTCTAGACATGTCAGCTTTTATCTAAAAGTTTTACATTTCAAGAGATTCCATTTTAGATCAGTTTTAAAATGATGAAATTATAGCTTCTGCCAAACTGACACCAAACAGTGTTTCAGAAATTAAAAAGGAAATAAAAAGGTCAGAAAAAAATTTAAATACTTCATCTTTTACTAAATATCTGTTAAGTGTTCAATGAATTCAGAATTAATTTGAAAGTACAATTATTAAGAAAATGAGTATTAGAATCAATCTAACATTTTCAATTATACCAAGAATAAAATGCTTCCAAATTAATAATACCGTATGTAATTTTTAGTATTACATATACACGAAGGAATTCATAAATATTATTAAAAGATTTTCATCATTTTCTTTTTCAAAGCTGATTTGGAAACAGTATGCATAACAAGCTTAGAAATAAGCACGAGTCCTGGTGTTTAATCATTCTGAGCATTTGTGAAGCAATTCTCATTAAACTCTGAGTTTCATTTTCGTGAAATTGCAAAACAATTTTTTTAATAAGTTAATTTTTTTTTTGTTTAAGTGCCCAATTATAACAATTTTATAATTTTTGCAATCTTTGCTGGTAAATTTTGAATAATTACCTGAAAATACATTAGGTATGTCAGTATACGATTAATAATATCTACTTTTTTCCATTGGAAATTACACAATAAATTAAACAAAAAAGGAGCTTATTTTTTAAAATAATCTTTTGAATTACTAACTGTATTGAAGATACTCCAATATTTTAACAGGCTAACATTCAAAGTTTAAAATGTAATTTTGTACTAGTCTAATTAAATATTAGTAGATACATTACTAACTGATTAGAAGGTGTTTATTAGGATTCCACATTTAAGCTGTAACATTCAAAGAAGAGTTTTTAGTAGCTATATTTAGAAGACTTACACTTTAACAAATTATACAAAAAAATCACATAAATCAAATACAACACTTACAAATTTTTGTATATTTCATAAACAAGAAACGTGGAAATGTTAATGTTACATTTGAATACTAATGAATATTATACAGAACTTAGTCTATTACAGAATTTAAGCCAAATTTTATGACAAATCAATCAAAGCATTTGTATTTCACAAATGCAATTTTCATTCCTAATTAAAATTTCATAAGAATTGATAAAACAGTAGGAAATTCAAATTTTACGTGTATAATTTAGAAATTGTAGGGAAAAGGTTTTATGGGCACATTAAAACAAAAAGTGACTTAAAAAATCCACTTAAAGGACATTAAAAAAAGTAAGAAATGCAACCTTGGAACCTAGAAAATAAATACACAAAATCAATCAAAATAACCAATGAAAAGGAATAAAAAGGCTAAAAAAAGTATATAAAAAATTAAAAATACAAAATGGTGTACTTCTAGTTGTTCAGTTATTATTTTAAACATTAATCTGAGCATTTTATTTCGTAACCACTTTATTTAAAAATTCACAATGTGATGTTTGGCAAATGTCTTACTCTGTCTATTTCACTCTATTTACAGACTGAATATTAATCAAGATTTGTTCTAAAAATAAATCTCATACATACGATATATTATTTATGTTAATTACTTCAAACCTGGTGCAAAATTCTAATATTATAAGCTCCAATGTATGCAAGATGTTGTATTAGTATTAACTCGGAAAATTGAAAACTATGATTAAAAGCAATCTACCGTCATTGAAGCCATTTCTCATAAGAAAAATGATGACTAACTACAACTGGTGATAACAAGATTTTGACGTGAATGCATTTTGGTAAAACATACAACTTCAGTTCTTGAAGACGTAGTGAATGCTCTAAGTAGATACTTGTGAACCACAGCAATTTCAGCAGAAAGATCGACTTCACGTGGGACACAAAACTGGAAAAAATCACATCGTTATAAGTTAATAAAAAACTGAAACCATTAGTATAGCGATAAGGTGACCAAACTTTTTACAATGAAAATGAGGACACAGATAAATTGAGGGGGAAAAAATATTGTAAATACAAAAAACATTTTGTTCATTGCAATGTTGGCTTCTACTTATTTAAACATGAAAGAAGCAACATTAACTTGCTTGACGTATCATATGATAAAAATGCTAATACTCCATTTAAACATTTTATTCCTTTCTTTTCGAGAAAAATCTATCTACAACGGAAAAATCAACAAAATTCAAAGAACTACTTTTTTCTACTGTTGCCACAAAAAAATATAATATGATGAACAAAAGTAAATATAATAAATAAAAAGAAAAGATATTCACAAACAAATGTTAAATGCTGCATGAGCTATAATTCAGCCACTACAGCAACAATAATACAGAATGTGCTAAAACAGTGATGGAGAACCTTTTTGAGAAGTGGGTAAAATTTTGTTCATTTTTTTTAAATACTAGCCCGTGGGTCACTAAATAAAGGGTGTCACATGGAAAGGGGAGAGGAAGGATAGAGAAAATTTGTTAGCAGAAAAAAATTGACAGCTGAACCTTTTTCTTTCTCGTTTTTAAAATCCTCTAAAAAAATTACATTTCCTTTTTGTTTCACAACTTTTCTTGTACAATAACCACTTAGAATTTTTTACATATATAAATATGTCATTAGCAGCGGCGGCTCGTGCACAGGGACTGCGGCACCCCCAGCTTTTTTCCTTTGTGTAAATTTAATCAATTTATATTATTTCTCATTTAATGCAAATCTATCAACAATCTACCCAAATTTTACATTAAACGATTTCAATCTTGAAATAAACCACAAGTAAAAACTGAGGTAGAAAATTAAGTTCCTTATCTTATTTTTTCACTACCCGAAGATTATACACAGAGGAAAAAGCAACTACAAGTAACTAGAACTGTCTAGCATTGCATCTCCAAATTCCGCCTGCGAGCACGCGTAGTTAAAGAGCGGAAGCTTTCCCCTTCCTTCTCCTACCACGTTTTTAAGCTGACGGGGAACTGTGCAATCCACAGCACCAGCTAAAGCTGGAAACGGAGTTTCAAACATTTTTCCACCGCAGAAACTTTTTTCGCGAGCCAAAACTTTGAAAATAAGTACGGAAATGAAGAATTATTATAAACAGATGTTTAATTAAAAATTCTTTTTGGTATTAATTAAATCTGAATGAAATTTCTTGCAATCTAAAGGATTTTTCGATAATTTTTAGTTATAAATGCTGATGAGAAATGTTCCTTGATGCAAATGTTTTCAAAATTTTCGCAATCTCCAATATTCTGTACCATCTTATTTAGGATCACAATTCATAGTTTAAGAAGCATCAATTTCAAATAAAACACGTTTGCTTCAAGGAACAGAATTTCTGAAAGAATAAGTATATTCCCAATTTAAAATGTTACAGTGCACCTTTAGATAGATGTAATAGAAAAAATTACTTGGCAATTCCCATTACTGCATATTACATCAGAACTTGAAGCCTACCTTTTAACATAAAAAAAAAAAAATTAATAATAAAATATTTTCCGATTCAAACAATATGAATCAGGATAGGTTATATGTAGCTGTTTTGATTTCAAAAGGTTAAACTTTTTCTAATCGTCATACAAGCATCAAGGTTAATGTTTTTAATCTTTTTGCTGGAAAGAAAACAAGAAGAATGGGTTTTATTTTTAAGGAATTTTTAATGATGCTAATGTATTGGCTCATTCTTATTTTCATATTAAGTTTTACTATAACATTTTCTCTTGTTAATTGATAAGGAAATTATTTTATATTGTCATTTTATTGTTCAACCGCAGCAGAGTGAATCATTCTAACTGTAGTAAGGAATACAGGAAAAAGAAACGGAAAACAAATTTTGAGTTTTAATATATTTATTGAAAGCACCCGCAAGATTACATAACACGAGCCACCACTGGCCATCAGATATTTATGCTTTGATTTTTTAATATTTTCGATTGTCTGTTCTCTCTTTTACGATATAAAAAATAAGTTCATAAAAAAAGCAACGCATGGGTCATTTAAAAAGCCTTTGTGGGTCATTGTCTGATCCGCGGTCATAGGTCTGCACTATAATATGACAAATGCACAATAAAAATATTTGAAACACTTTAAACTGTAATAATGCTTACATGTCTATTAATTATTATTTAAATGAGTACTTTTCCATAAAATGAATATTTTTTGTCAATCTTCTCATAATATATTGGAAATATATGAGCAAGAAATATCATTCATATTGAATTTTACGACAACAGCAGCAACTAGAGAATCAATATTCAATCTCGAGTTCTCACATCTCTAAAAATCATTAACAATTGAAAATACCTTTTTATCTGCTGCATTAGTTCCAGGGCAGTACCAACAAAAATTGAACAAGAATAAATAAATTTTCAAATGGAATATGCACATTTTTAAAATGGATGAATATTTCCACCCATCTTTTATCAATTTCATCGTGGATTCTCAATGTACTAATTTTACAGAATTTAAATCTAAATTCAGTCTTCTAATTTCAAATATTGAAAAGGAGGACACTTTTCGAGGGAGGACAGAACTTACAAAAGGAGGACAATTGGTCACCTTAATAGCAAAAACTTTTCAAAGTTAAAAATTCTAACAAAAAATATTTTAAAAAAAATGAATTAACAAGATATTTAAAAATAAAACACATTATCAGTTGTATTCAAACAAATTCTGAAAAGATACAGTCTTAACTAAAATTTTGGAAGTACGCAACAAGCTGGCTTGTTGGCAAACACAAAATTAAAATTTTAAAATATGATTAATAGAAATTTGCTAATTAATATGATTTGAAGATGCTAAAATGTAATTTTAAGCTGTTAGTTATGGAATTTATTTTTAAAAGTTTTTCTTCCACATTAACATCAAATGCATACCAAATATATTTTGTATGTGATTAAAAAACAAATAAAGCAGAAATGCATGTTAGCGTGAATGGCCAAGTTTCTAAAATTAAACATTTTATGAAACAATTCTATCAAATACAGTAAAAGTTTCAGTTATCTGATATATGTGGGGGATTGCTGATGTCAGATAAAAAGGAAAGAAAGAGAGGAACAATATACATATATTTGGAAAATGCAAAAATTAAATTATTATGCAAGTACAAGAAAAATGATATTAAAAAGAGCAAAAGGGGAGGATAGCGACACATTTTTACGATTTTCCATTGTCGTTAAGCAGAAAAAAAGCATCATTTAATATCATAGGTGGGCTTCTCCTCCTGATGAGTGGCTTGCCATATTTCCAATTTATTGTGTTTTTGTCTTTGTTTGTTTTTGATATATTGTCTTTTGTTTCTTGTATGTTTTGATATTGTTCAATTTAATTTTTCTTCTGTAGGGAACTTAAAGGGAATTTAAGGTAATTAAAAATAACTTAAAAAGGAGACCCTTTAAATGCATAATATCATTTCATCTTCATTAGTTGTAGTGCTGTGATGTGCACAGCATATTGGCCCTGCAATGCACTTCAGCAATTGTACTGCAAATTAATAGGTATTAAAAAAAGACTAAATAGAAACCAAAAGCATTAAATACCTTCAGAGAAATACCAAAAACAACTCACAAAATAACATAAAAATTCATAATTTCAAGTATTAAAGTAGAAGAACAAGTGAAGATTTTGAAAATATATTTAGAGTAGTGAGGGAATAGGTTGTAAAATTTTTCATATTCATTAAGAAAACGTATCAAGAATTTAATCTAATACACTTCTGTTTCAATATAGACTATTTTTTTTAAATCACAAATTATCACTAGATAAAACCTATCAACTCACCTTTTAAAATATAATCTGTCAATAGAGCAGGTACAGCTGGATTATCTTCATTGATTGCTTTTAAAACTGTGGGAAAAATGTTTAGGATTTAACAAATGGTAAATAAAAAACACAAAAGACACATTAATGATTTAATACAATACTGTCACAAGGAGTACATAATTCAAGTTGAAATAAATATAATTTCAAAGCAAATTTGTGGGGGTCATTTAAGGGTTAAGTAAATAGTCCGAATTAGTGTAACAGTTATTTATTTAAGGGTTACATTACACACAGTTTACACAAAACAATTTCAGAAATAGAACAAAGTTGAAGAAGAGCATTGTTCATGGGACCTAGCAAGCGTCATCACTTGATCTCAACTGCCGTTAATAGGCTTCAGAGGGTGCTGTCTCTGATGTCAGTTGTGGTTAACATTACAAGAGCGACTACAAATTAGTTTTGCCTAAAATTAATGTCAGATTGTGTGGACAAATAGATTTTTTTTTTATCATTCAAACACTATTAGTTCAGCTAAAGCTTGTTTCATTGATTAAATTTTCTTCTCATTGAAGACTTTGTAGGTCTTGCATTGCAAAAAAACAATCCAGAAAGAAATATCTGTAAAATGACAACATATTAAAATTAATTTAGCTTAGTTATATTAACGTCCCGTTTTGAAGCAACACGAGGGCTATTTTGGGACGGACCTCGTAATTTTGAACCGCAGTCAGATTACGAGGTCGACATCTGAGCTGGCACCCCCTCTCCAAACTTCCATGCCACACCAACGGGAGGACATTTGGCCACTGCGTATGATTTAGCGTGCAACAGGCCCCATACACGGTGGATCTTCAGTGGAATCGGGTTTCGAACCTGGAACCCTCTGGCCCCAAAGCCGAGCCTACCGCGTCCCACATTAAAATTAAAAAAGACATATAAACAAATTTTATGCATAAGAATACATTTTCAATAATTTATTTTGATAAAATTTTGAGCTGCAGGGCACTAGCTGTTATTTATACAAATGTTTGAATGCAAACACAGCTATGGCTACTGGGTGGCAGAAGAGGAGGGGGGGGGGACACCTAAAAGAACCTGGCAGCATAGAGGTACACAGAAAAATTTAATTGCAAAATTAGCTATCTTTCTTGAACACTATTGTTATTTTGTAAT
>BGPR01007948.1:46512-67414 GCA_013235015.1 Araneus ventricosus | reverse complement strand
TAGTGAAATAAAATTTTCTATCGATTGATATAAAATTTATCTCGCTATGATGAATAGTTCCCGAGGAATTTAAAATTATATTAATCATATATTTCAAATTAATTTCCGTTTTTACTCTCTCGTATACGAAGTATACAAAGAGAAAGTATTGTAATCGTCAAAAAATTCGAACTCGAGATTTTGACGGATCTCCACGTTTTAGACCTCCCTGATTCCGAAAAACACAATTTTGGAATTATGTGTGTCTGTATGTGTGTGTGTCTGTGAACACGATAACTCGAAAACTATTAGAGCTACGGGGATGAAATTTGGTATGTGGTCTTTAAACATAATTTGTAGGTTTCTATCAAATTTTGGACAAAATCCGCCAACGGGAAGTCTGTCTGTCTGTATGTTCGGGGCCATGCGAACGCTATAACTCAAAAACTTGAAAAGCCAGATAGATAAAATTTTATACACAGTTTTATCGTCATGAATGTAGGTCCGTATAAAATTTTGGGCCAAATCCGTCAAAGGGTTGACTGTCTGTCGGTCTGTATAATCGCATACTTGTTCAACTCCCTGCGCATGCCTACTAGTGGCAATGCCTGTGCAAGGAAGGGACGCTCCGAAACTTGGCAGTTTGCCAAAAACAAATTCTGGAGTGATTTTGTAAGGAAGCAAACATTTAGGGAGTCTCGCCAGGTCCTGTTGCGCAAAAGAATGAGCAGAGGATTTGAATTTGTTTTGATCCTTCAAACCACGCGTGGTTCCAACTTTGGTTTACTTGCGACGGAAGTTTATTTGACGCCTTTTATTATTCTAGTTTTCTCTACATGTGTTAGGAGTATACGAGAAAGTTTAGGGGAGACCACTCCCGCTGGTTAAATAGAAAGTAGTAAGTCACTTCAGTGATACAGTTTGTACGCCACGATGCATCTCATTATTTATTGCAGTCGTGATAATATAATTTGATAATATTTTTTGGCAACGTTAAAATTTACACAAAAACATTTAAACTACAAGGAAAATTGTTTCAAGGATTGTGTTTGGAAAAAAACAACGGAAAAAATTTCACACGGAATGTTGTTTACCAAGAGGTATTTTTGAATAAAGAAATATGTAAATAAAAAAAATATTTCCTGTCATAAAACATAATTTGTTTTCAATCAATGTTAAACATTTCTCTCGCATATATATATATTCAAACACGTCAAATTTGACGGGAAATCTCTGGAATGAAGAGGCAATTTGAATCACCCGTCATACCATGACGGGTGATTTTCTAGTTATAAATATTATGGAATCTCGTCATCAACTTTTTCTCGAATTCACGACTTGGTGGCACCATGCATATGGAATCAAAATTTAATTAAATTAATCTATCTGGTTTGGTTTGGGATTTTTATGGCGCAAGAGGCAAGACATTGGCTATACTGCGCCAAGTATGTACTTGATTAGCACGATGTTAAAATATTTTCTCTAATTGAAAACAAGGGCCCAAGGTTACAAATTAATATCAAATAATTAAATTCCGAAAATATTAAAATAGTGTATTATAATAATAAAAAAAACGCAAGTGTACAAAATTTCAAAACTCTTGCAAAATCAGGGAAGTGAGCGAAAACTCGATTACAAAATTACATTTTTACAAGACATGAAGCAAGTCAAGTTAAAAAAAAAAAGGTATTGAAAGGGTATTGTAAATATAGCTGTAAAAAGACTTAACCTTTTGTATCAAATTTAATAGGGTTGGGAATGTTATCGATGAAAAAAGATTGGCATTCTTCCTCCTTCGATATTTTTAAGGAGAAAAATAAATCCGGTGTCTCTCAAGTGGATATTTTTCATTTTTTACAGAAAGGTTGAACAGAACTTCTAACTGTCGGAGCACGAGAATTTTAAACGTCTTAATAAATTTCTGTTGCTTTTTCATTACTTTTCTATTCTTTAAAGATGGGTGTTTGTGTGAAATCTGACGAAAAGTTTAGTTCGTGTTTTTCTCATGAAAACTCTTGTGTCTACAGATTTTTTTCTTTTGTTTTACCTTAGATTTCTAGAACATTTGTTTTTAAATGTTTTTGTTTAAAAAATATTTGTTCTTTTATTTTACCATAAATTTCTAGTACTTTGTATTTGTGTTTAAATGATTTTTTTTGTTTTGTTTTGCCATAAATTTCTAGTACATTTGTTTTTAAATGTTTTTGTTTAAGAAATATGTATTTTTTTTTTTTTTACCGTAAATTTCTAGTTACATTTGTGTTCAAATGTTTTTTTTTAAGATTTTTTTTTGTTTTGCCATAAATTTTTAGTTCATTTGTTTTTAAATGTTTTTGTTTTTTTATTTTACCATAAATTTCTAGTACATTTGTGTTTAAATGCTTTTTTTTTGTTTTGTTTAAGATTTTTTTTGTTTTGTTTTGCCATAAATTTCTAGTACATTAGTTCTTAAATGTTTCTGTTTAAGAAATATTTGTTTTTCACCGGAGAACTAAAATCTATCAAAAAAGTTTCAGATGTAATTGTTGAAAAAAATTTGTACAGCACAACCCCGGTAAACCGGACTAAAGGAGGGGGGGGGGGATATTTTTTTGGTTAAGCCCTGAACTTCTATTGCCATGTTGCAGTGACAAAATTCTTTTTGTATTTACTCGCTAAGATACAAATTTTATAAACCGATTCAAATTTCTACATTTTATATTTAAAAATCCGCATTTATTTTAATCCTAAATGTTAATGATTTTCTGTGTTTGACTTAAAACTTGCATTCCCTGTGTGCTATATCCGAAACATTGTTTAATATTTTTGCTACAAGCAACTTTATTGTGTGAAAGCGAAAACAAGTTTTCAGCTGTTTTTCTCTCTCCCTTTTCTTGCACCTGATTCTGCGTTTCGAATCCAATTATAAGATCCAAAGGTTAGCAGGATATTCAGTTTCGAACCCTCACTTCTCAGTTCAGCAACGGATTCCGAGACTACCACTTTTGGACGATTTTACACCGGAAAGGGATGTCAGGCAGTGAGTCATATGAGCGCATTTCCGGAGTTCTTTTCTAGATTAGGCTCAGTAAAATGTAAACATCACCCTTCCATTCTTCACTTCCCCCCCTATTTTGATGAAAATAACTCCGCCCGGCGCATGCGCAAAAGCGCGGAGGGTTTCCAAATCCGTTGCTAAACAATACGTCGTACATGTAAAATAAAATTTGAATGCAATGCTCAACGTGTAGTTGAGGTTCGTAAAATTAAGAATTCCTTTATTGTTTGAAATATTTACCTTTTCTTTTTGTAACATAATTCTAGTTCTTAAATTAGAATTTTAATACCTTTTCATGTTTTTGATTAGTTCTTTAACTTCGCCTAATTTATTAAATATAATTTTCTATTTACATTGAACTGAAATTAAACCGCACCAGCGAGTTCGCATATTTACGGATCCTGTGTAGTAGAGAGTGATGTCGCTTCGTATTGGCTCTCAGCGGCACGTGACTCAGCTTGCTTCTAAATGACGGAAACTAAACTTTTCTCACCAGTGCTGAAGATTCGTCCTTCATTTGTTTCATTCTAAAACTGCATTCATCATTTTCTTGAGAAACATCTAAATAATCATAATTAGATTGTAGCTTTGATTTCTTCATGATGCGGTAGCGGAAGACAAAATAATAATTAGAATCTCGCCGAAGCTCGGCACTTTGACATCACTAAGAAGCAAGCCAAGTCACGTGACGCTGAGAGCCAATAAGAAGGGACCTCATTCTGTGGTATGCAGGTTCCGTGAATATGCGGCGAGTTCGGGCGCAATGCACGTGACAGGCACAGGTAAACAATCTCCTAATTAATGTTGTTAATACCCATTAATTTTAGTTTCAGCGGTCTAAAATTAATCGCTGACCTTCTTGGGGAGGCTTAAAAGAGAAGAGTGGGAATATCTTTGCAAACCAGCGGGAGTGGCCTCCCCTAAACTTTCTCGTATACTTCCCCAAAAAGGGGCCGTTCCCCCCCCCCCCCCCCCGCGTGGATAAAAAAATTCGAACCTACAGTAACCTAGAATCCAATGACTATCACAAGGTTTTTCATTGTAGATTATAGTGATTGTAAAATATTTAGGTAAAGAATCAAATTCAAAAAGATGCGTACCAATTAAAACGCATCTATCACACACTGCTAGGTTCTACTCTTGCCGGCTCAAGGAAAAGTGACGTAATTCGCTAAATAGCTTCCGCGTGCAAAAAGATTGCTACCAATACGCATGCGCATAGAGAATCGGATTAGAAAAATTAGTTATGCAATTTGAACGCCTTTTTTTTAACCGATTGACGCAAAAATTGAACACAAATCTATCATTGAATTAAGAAGGCCACATACCAAATTTCATGTATCTAAGTCTTTATCTTAAAGATTTATTGTGTTCACAAGATTACGATTATACAGACCGACAGACAGTCAACCCTTTGACGGATTTGACCCATACTTTTATACGGATTTACATTCCTGATGATAAAACAGTGTACCAAATTTTATTCATATAGCTATTCAAGTTTTTGAGTTATAGTGTTCACATGAATGTGGACAGTCAGAAAGACAGACTTCTCGTAGACGGAGTTTGTCCAAAATTTGATAGAAACCTACAAATTATGTGTTAAGATCACATACCAAATTTCATCCCTGTATCTCTAATAGTTTTCGAGTTATCGTGTTCACAGACAGACATAAATTCCAGAATTGCGTTTTCCGAACTCCGGGAGGTCTAAAACGTGGAGATTCGTCAAAATCTCGAGTTCGAATTTTTGACAAAAGAGTTCGAGTTTGGACAAAATCCGTCTACGGGAAGTCTATCTGCGTTCATGTGAACTTTATAACTCAAAAATTTGATTAGCTAGATGGATAGAATTTGGTACACAGTTTTATCATCAGGAATGTAGGTTTGTATCCAATTTTGAACCAAATCCATCAACGTGTTGACTGCCTGTCGGTCTGTGTAATCGCATACTTCTGAACACCATAACTCCTAAACGCAACGACTAAGATATATGAAATTTAGTATGTGGTATTCTAACCCTAATTGTAGATCTGGGTCTAATTTTCGTTTCAATCGGTTGTAAAAAAGGCGTTCAATTTGTATATTCGATTTCCTGTATCTTACAATGAACCAAGGCCATACATAGTACGTAATGGCGCGGGTATTTTAGTTCCGTCTTTTGTCTTGCTGCGCGAGGGAAACTCGTGGTATGCCTGCGCCTATTTTTACTTTCTCGTCTACGAAGTATACAAAGAGAAAGTATTGTAATCGTCAAAAAATTCGAACTCCAGATTTTGACGAATCTCCATGTTTTAGACCTCCCTGAGTCCGAAAAACACAATTTTGGAATTATGTCTGTCTGTCTGTGAACTCGAAAACTATGAGAGCTACGGGGATGAAATTTGGTATGTGGTCTTTACACATAATTTGTAGGTTTCGATCAAATTTTGGACAAAATCCGTCAACGGGAAGTCTGTCTGTATGTCCGAAGTCATGTGAACACTATAACTCAAAAACTTGAATAGCTAGATGGATAAAATTCGGTACACAGTTTTATCGTCATGAATGTAGGTCCGTATAAAATTTTGGGCCAAATCCGTCAAATGGTTGACTGTCTGTATAATTTAGTATTGAAACCAATCCGCTATCTCCACGCGCATGCGTACGGAAGCAATCTTCTGAGCTCGCGAAAGGAGCGAATTACGTCAGTTTGTCCTTGAGACGGCAAGAGTGAAACCTAGCAGTGCGCGATAGATGCGTTTTAATCGGTACGCATCTCTTTGAATTCTTTACCTAGATATTTTTCAATCACTATAATGAAAAAACCTTCTGATAGTCATTGGATTCTGGATAACAGTAGGTTCGAATTTTTTTAGCCACGCGGAGGAAGGAGAAGCGGCACCTTTTGGGGGAAGTATACGAGAAAGTTTAGGGGAGAACACTCCCGCTGGTTTTCCATTCTGTTGATAAGATCTTAGATTTGACTAGTACAGCAATTTTTAAAGATTTCAACCAAAAATCGATGAAGGAAAAAATTCAATTTCTAAAAATGATTTTGCCGAACGTAATAACCTCAAATTATTGCATTCATTTATTTTTCTAGTCAAAATAGCACGTTATAGGTCCATAACAAAAAATGATTTTTTCGGGCTTGGGCTTTAAAGTTCTGTCCTGTTGAAAGCTTACTTTTGATTTCTGTAAATTTCAGTATACACAATAAGAAAATTCTACTTTAAAATATTCCATTCCTTCCAGAAAAAAATTCATTTTTTTCATAGTCGTCTAGAATAACAATCACTGAAATAATCTATATATTAATCTGATATTTCTGTTTCGAAACAATATCTACATTTAGTTTACGTCAAAAGAATAAGGAAATGTGTGCGAGAAAATTCAAATAATAAACTGTTTACTACCAAGCAATAAAGCGACGCAAAATCTATTATTCTTGAATCTTGCCTTCTGAGAAATGGAGTTTTATCTCTACCATGCACCATGCCCGTCACTTGAAGACGCGAAACCGTGAAGTGAATCGCAATTCATTTCAGCGAATAATAAAGTGATGTCCGTTTTGCAGACGATTTGTTTTCCGATAAAAATAAAGCTGTCACTGCAGTGACAATTTATCTCTCCTCTGCTTTACTATCGTCTGATCAAACCGAATTATCTAAATTCCAAGCGCTTAATTTTAAAATAAATATTAGAATTTCAACAGTTGATATACAAAGAGTTACAGTAGATATACTAATGTATTTTAAGATTGATTTTTCTTTAAATTATCAACATAATTCTATTTAAGTTGAGCTAATTTGTTAATTATGTGATGAAGCAATTAATCAACTTCTCGTAATTTCTTCTTTCGAGTAGATGAGTTAGATTTTGACTTCGGAACAATTCCCCCGGAAAGTAAACTCGACGGATTCTTTTTTTTTTTTTAACATATCAAGAATTCGCAAAAATAAAGTTTATGATTATATGTTAAAAAATGATTCCTTTTTTTATCTGCACATTTTTAATATATAAACTTTGACTCTAACATATATTAGACGGTGATTCACGAGGTTCCATTTAAATTCATATTGCGATAAAATATTCTGAAGAAATATGTGTTCTTTTTTTTCTAAAGGCATTCCATTAATCCTTTAAAAGGCCATCTAGTAGTGGTATAATAAAATAAATTTTGAATTGAGATTAATTTAAGAAAAGAAATTCATTTAGCTTACTGGATGGCATTAATTTTTATTAATTAATTTTATTAATTAATAATCAAGTCGAGACATTTCTTCATGGTTTAAGATAAGAAATTGAAAGATATAGGCTTCTGTCTCATCGACAAATTTGGCGAGAATTTACGCCGCCAACCTTTAAAATTGCATTAAAAATTGATTAATTTGGCGGGAAGTATACTTCCCACGGCCTTAGAAAGAATTAATACATCAGAGTGAAATGTTGATGAAATATGCAGACGTGATATATTAATAATCGATTTCTAAAATCATTAATTTTGCACCAAATTTGTATATGAAGAAAAGAGAAAATAAATGTTCGATGGCAATCATGTTGACAAAGATGAATAATTAGTTTAAAATACACTTAAACATTTACAATTTTTTTCAGGAGTTAACCCCTTCGGTCCTAATGTGGTTTAATAGTTTGTCGGGAAAGGAAAAAAATTATGACGCTAAAGTTAAACGCTTATAGCTTCGCAACCAAATAACATAGAGTTGGTTTTAGTTTCATTTAACAGAAAAAGGTGGACATTGAAGATTTCAAAAAGGATTTTAGAATTTGGAATTACGGTTTAGTCACAGTCGAGCTGCAAAGTTGGTGAAAATCACGCAAAATTTTGGTGACGTCACAGCGACCGATGCGCGTGCACGCAGACTAAGGCAATTCATTCATCGATCGAGCGAAATGTTATTCAATAATTGTTGAATTACGCCGAATTTCGTGCTAAAGTTAAACGCTTATAGCTCCACAACCAAATAACAAAGAGAGTTGGTTTTAGTTTCATTTAACAGAGAAAGGTAGACATTGAAGATTACAAATATAATTTTAGAATTTGGAATTACGGTTTAGTCACAGTCGAGTTGCAAAGTTGGTGAAAATCACGAAGAATTTTACATAGATAGATGATAGATTTACACTAGACTAATAGTCACTATAGGCTATAGAGTTACTTTAGTCATAGACAGTCACAGTTGAATAAGGTAAGTCTACGCCCCTCAATCCCAGTGGCCGTTTCGCGGAGATAGCCTCCCGTCGATTTTTTCCCCCAATGTTTTAATGCGAATTTTTTTGTTAATAAAGACAATCCGAGATATTTTCAGAGTCAAAAAACAGGAATCATCCATTCTAATCAGGAGTAGATGATCGAGATCGCTTTATTAAATACTGTTGCGAAGATGCAATATGATCACTCCTACCTTTCAAATCAAGAGCTCAGTATTTGCACGTGATATATTCACATATGCAGGTCAAATATGCTGCCTGCCAATCCAGAAAGCAATGTTGTCACGTTTTTATTATTTTTTTAAAAAAGGGAAATTAAGAACAAACAATTGTAGTGGTTTTAAATAAAATCAAGAATTCTGGTTTAGCTTGGGGGGCGGGCATAGCCACCCCCTGGATTCCCGTTCAAAAAGAACTTCACCCACTTTCTCAATTGATAGAAAACTCGCAAACCGTAAACTGAAGCCGCAAAAGCAGAATCAAATATCGATTTATTTTTTGATGGCGCGGGGAATTAAATATGAAAATTAAGAACAGAAAAACTACTGCCTTTTTCTCTCTCTTTCACTTCCCTTCATCATTCTGATTTTGACAGTATTTTTTTTTTTTTCAATGTGGGGTCACTCCCCCAAACCTAATCCTCTGAGAGGGGTGCATATCATTTGTATTCCGTTTCTCTAGAATCCGAAGAGAGAGAAAAAAAAAATCGTCTGCTTTTTTTTCCTTTCGTCTTACTTTTGCTGACCGTGAGAACGATCGTTACGTTCATGCGTGCGTGTTAGAAGAATTTTTTCTTTTTCGCTTGTGTGCGTCAGTGTATGAGCGTGTGCGTGCTTCTTGCATCCACTTTCCTTCTTGCACACAGGGTCGTGCGTTGTTCTTCTTAGGGTTAGCGAAGGGACCGCGGGCTATCTGCCCGTTTTCAAGGTTCTGCTTTTTGCCTCCTCCCCCCTCCTGTCAGAAGTGGAAGCTACTCCTCAAGGTTCTTTGTCGTTGTCTTTCCACACGATAATAGGCTTTTCTAAACTTTTTTTGTGTCAACCCCTCCACCCCCTGCCGATTTGGATCGGACCTGCTTACTAAGCTTAACCACCTGACAATGATTGGGGAACAGGGTTGCCAGATCATAATAGCAAAATAAGGCCAGACCTTCTTTAAAATAAGGCCAAAAAAGGCCAAATTTGAAAATTTTCATTTAAGCACTCATTTTTCACTTATTTGTTATAAAAAAAGACTATTCTTCATGAAAAGGAATCCCACTAGATTGACACATGTATAATACTCTTTTATTAAACCAAAATTTAAGTGAATTAAAAAAAAAACATCTGCATACACACACGACTTTGCAAAAAAAAAAGTTCTGTTCTTAGTATTAAAATATTTTAGGCTTTTGTGTGGAACTTTTCTTAAAAGAATTCGACCATGAAAAGAAACGAAAAAAACCGAGAAAGTAGTTCTTATATGCTGTGCATTCTGACTAATACAGTCTGAAGAAAGGGGACAGAAACATTCCTGATAGAGTAACTGCTTTGTTTGCCAGCCCATTGTGGGTCGTTTGAAAAGTGTCATATTTAATTAATAAATAGTTAAAATATATACTAAGAATCGTTCTAAAAGTCATGATCAAAAATAAGGCCAGAAAAGGCCAAAAATGAATTTAAGGCCAAATGAAAATTCCCAAGGCCAAGGGCTTTGAAAAAAGGCCAAATTTCCAGAATTTGGCCTTAAAAAGGCCAATATGGCAACCCTGTTGGGGAATCAAGGTGTAGGCAAGACTTCGTTTCTGTCCCTACTTTTGGTTGAAACATTTCTACGCGACATTGAAAGTCAAATACACATATGAATAATCCAAGGTAAATAGTTTAACACTATTAATGAATTTTTAATTGAAATATTCTAAATTATCACAGTTTTTTGTATTATTTTGGTTAATTTCTCTTATACGAAGTTTACAAAGAAAAAGTATTGTAATCGTCAAAAAACTTAGGCCTCCCTAAGCTAGAGTGGGTTATTAAATAGGCAACCTGCCTACGGCCCCTGCAAGTTTGGAGGGCCCGAGGTTTTGAGATTTTTTGTGGTACTTTCAAAGTAATTTAATTTCGTACTTTCGTTTAATTTACAAAGGCTCTCGTCCTTATTCAATTTAAAATCAAGAACCGTTTAAAATTTGAAACATTGTGCTAACACCATTCCTAATTAATTATCTTTTTCAAGCTTTATATTGTGGTGTTTTATAATTCTAAAAAATATGTTGCTTTATAATTTAAAAATGTTCTATCCTTTAACTAAATAGAATTTAGTTTGTGTTATTATTATTTTTTTTTTTACCATTTTGTATAAAATCACTTTAAAATTCCAAATTTGCATTTTTTTTTTTTATACACTGAAACCAATTCTCTTGAAGATTACCCACAATGAAATGTTGTGTTATTTCAACAAGTCAAAATTTGAAACCTAAAGCTGCTTATATAGAGATTAAATGAAAATCGATACAAAAATATCTGATTTTGGAAGTTAGGGGGGAGAAAATGGGGGGGGGGGGGAGAATTACATCGCCCAAGTTCCCCTCGAGGGCTTAATCGATCCCCCCTTCGAAAAACCATTTTTGGTACTATGTCTGCCCGTCTTTGCCATAGGGGAACCATAGAGATAGAACATTAATGTGTTTTTGCGAATTTTTAAAGGGGATGCCATAGAGGTAGAACATTAATGTGTTTTTATGATTTTTTAAAGGGGATGCCATAGAGATAGAACATTAATGTGTTTTTGTGATTTTTTAAAGGGGATGCCATAGAGGTAGAACATTAATGTGTTTTTATGATTTTTTAAAGGGGGGAGTCATAGAGATAAAACATTGATGTGTTTTTGCGAATTTTTAAAGGGGGAACCATAGAGATAGAACATTAATGCAAGTTTCTTGATCTTTAAAGGGGAGCCTGCAGAGACAGAACATTAACGTAAGTTCTTGTGACTTTTAAATGTATTCTACAGACAGTAGAACACATCAATGTGTTTTGTTGATTCTTTGTTATTTCAGAGACAAAACACTGGATGCGTTCTTTGCAGATACTTGTGTAGCCTACAGAGACATGGTAAACGACAATGCCTCTCAGATTTTGTGCCGGGGAGCCGAAGCAGAAGACAAAACACGTACTTTGCGGATTACCTTTAAAGCCGTATTCACAGAGACAGAACACACGTGCTCCTTGTACCTTTAAAGGGGAGCCTACAGAGATAAAAAACATTGATGTGTTTTTGTGATATTTTTAAAGGGGGAGCCATAGAGATAGAACATTAATGTGTTTTTGTGATTTTTTAAAGGGGGAACCATAGAGATGGAACATTAATGTGTTTTTATAATTTTTTAAAGGGGGGAGCCATAGAGATAAAACATTGATGTGTTTTTGCGAATTTTTAAAGGGGGAACCATAGAGATAGAACATTAATGTGTTTTTGTGATTTTTTAAAGGGGGAGCCATAGAGATAGAACATTAATGTGTTTTTATGATTTTTTAAAGGGGGGAGCCATAGAGATAAAACATTGATGTGTTTTTGTGATATTTTTAAAGGGGAAGCCATAGAGATAGAACATTAATGTGTTTTTGTGATTTTTTAAAGTTAAATGTAATCAAAAGACGTAAAGATAATTCCATGCGCCAGGCGCCATTAACATTTGCTAAGCCTCCGATGACGATTGGGGGGGGGGCAAAGATCATATTATGCGTCGGGCACCCCCTACGCTACACTACTGGTTTAAAGCGATAAGTATTGCCAGAATAACCTTCAAATAGCTGGAACTATCAGTAATGTCTGATAAGGGGGAAAGTGTGATTGTAATGTTCATGATTGGTACTGTTACATGTCACATATTGCTTCAGAAGAATTTATGCCTTTTATTCTCACTTTTGCAATGGAGTCATTCCGCGTGATGTTACTGTCACATGACAAACTGAACTGGGCATGCCATTTAGCATCTAACTGCACGTGGTCTTACGCTACGTCGGGGCGTCACATCCATTTTCACACTGCGAGATGTATACGCAGGATTCCAAAATTAAATCAGCGCGGTGCATTTGACGTGGAACGCATAAACATGAATTGAGTTCATTAACTATGATAACCATTTTCCAGTTTGAATAATATTTTATGGGTTACTCTGATGAATATTTATCAAAAACATGCCGTTGAAATTATATGTTTTATGTTTTAAAAACTGAGTGTCAAAAACAGCAATGCTTTCTGACTTCTGGAAAGGCATCACACTGACTATACCATTTTGATCTCCTATATAAAATTGCAGTGGCGTAGCGACCCGGTTTGGCAAGGGGGGTATACATGCTCCGGGTACCAGTCCTAGGAGGAGGACGCTAATTTCGATGCGGAGGCAAAAAATAACACTACGCCCCTGCTGCCATTTATCCTTGTTAAACCATGATGTTGATGGCTGGGGGCGAAATAATCATATTATGCGTCGGGCGCCACTTATCTTCGTTACGCCACTGATACAGGGAACTTGTAGAATGGTGCAGTGGACGAGAATTTGAATCCAGTCGCCTAAAAATGCAGCGTTTGTTACATGTTTAATTAACGCTTCATTTTTGTTCAGTCTGTATTCGCCTCACATTTAATCCCTTCGATTCGTAATTTTGGAATTTAGTTAGCTGCTGCCTTTATACACATATCGTGAATTTTTCATCACTTTTAGTCAAATAACATTAAACTCTCCGGAAAGAAAAAGAAATTCGAGTCTTTTCACTCTTTTTAATATTTTGAAACTATATTTCAAAAATTAAAATTCATGTTATGAGAATGAATTGAAAGGAGCGATTGAACTTTTTGCATACACTTTTTAAGACAAAATTTTAAGGAGTTTATTTTCTTAGTTTGAATATTACAACTATTAACTGTAGTAGGAAATAATTTTTCCTATGAACTTTTATGCTAAGAATTGATTAATAAAATTTCCTGGTCCTTGCAATGAAATCAGGGCTATTTCACCCTGTTATTTTCTAAAACTGATGAGCATTTCAAGAATGCACTATCCTTAGTTCCGATGATTTTAATGCTATTTATACTGTACAGTGAAACCTCTTCGAACAGCCACCCCTGCATAGCGGCCACCCCTCTTAACGGCCAATTTTTCGTGGCACGGATTTTTCGGCCCATAGACCTAATGTTAAAATAACCCCTAGCAACGGCCACCCAACCCCTCTGAACGGCCGCCGGGTGGGTTCGCCCATCCCATTTAACAAACGCATCGGTTAGAGATTTACTTTTTAAGCTGAAAAACGAACGTGAAAAAATGTTTTTTGTTCCCGAGAAGGGTAAAAACTTAAAACAATCACAAATTGTATCTTTTTTTCAAAAAATGTAAAAAATTATTAAATAAAGTACTATTTTCTCTTTAGATAAGTCTCAAACTTCATTTTAAATAAGAAATATGTGTCAGACTTGTTTATATTATGTATTATAGCAATTATCTTGTAACTGTAACGAAAACCCTTTAGAGCGGCCACCCCCTCTGAACGGCCAATTTTTCTCGGAACGGAGGGGTGGCCGTTCAGAGAGGTTTCACTGTAGTATTTTTTGTATCCATGCGAATCTAGAGCAGGTCATTTTTGTGTTAATATCAGATTTAAAAGCAAAATCGGTCAACTGTATAGCTGCCATGGAAAATATCTAAATAACTGTCCTGAAGTATAAACAGTTAGGTTTGTTTCTATGAAGTCATAAAATTATCTAGCCCTAAAAAAATCCACTCACATTAATTGTTTGCATCTCCTTGTGGTTGATGCAAAATACTAAAAAACAATTTAATCAACAACCTGCTGGGAAAAAAAAAATTCCAAAGCTCCTCCAAATAGCATACGAAGGGGCCAAACTGTGGTGTGGCTGGTGTGGTGTGGAAGTTTGGACAGGGGAATCCAGCTCAGGTGTCGACCTCGTGATCTGACCGCGATTCAAAATTGCGAGGTCCGTCCCAAAATAGCCCTCATGGTTAATCTGCTGGATCTTTCCGCGGAAGAAATTGCGCGAAAACTGTGGCAATATGTTATATATCGTTAATCAGAAAGCTCGAATTCATCTTTAAAACTTTTTATTAAAATGTTTGAATATTTGTGTTAAATTCAAAATCTGTTCACTTATCATAAATTAATGCTTCGTTTGATACACGTACATCCATGTTCGCAATATTGCAGATTGGAGTTGAGAGTGAAAAAATTAATTAATTGGGTTAATTAAAAATGGAATTATGTGTGATAAATTTTAAAAAAATCTGCTGCAGATCAGTAGCAGAAAACGTGAACAAATTCAGTTTGCGAATCTTTAAGGAATGGTAATGTAATTCTAGTTAACATAATTTGTTGGAAAAGATGGATGGGTGCCGTTTTTGATGGGAAAAGTGGATTTAGTGATTGTAAAAAGGATTAATTGAAAAAAATAATTCTAAAATTATGTATGAAAATAAAATCAAAGTGGCAGTGAAGTGAAATAATTTTTTTACATGTTTAAATTTCGCAAACTTGACCCTCAAGTGGTCAGTAAGTCATCTCTAATAATGAATGCATTTTTCACGGATGAATTGTTTCGTGTTTTCATAAATATCTGTTCTATCTATTCTCAAGTCCTAAAGTTATATCAATTATTGTTCTTCTAGAAAAACATTTTGTTCTTCGCAATTCGAAAGACGAGTGAAATCCGTATCCTTTCAAGAATATTCTGACTTATTCGTTAATGAAATTCCAAATTCTTTAAGATTTTTTTACCCAGTCGGAAATTTTTTTAAAAATCCTACTTCTTCGACATTAATTCTCCTTCCATTTACAAAATATTTCTAAAATGTGGAATTGTGAAATCGAATACTCTTGAAAAAATTTATGAACTACTTTTACCTTGTGCGTAAAATCTTAAAAAAAAAACCCTTCTAGAAAGGAAGACTCGTTTGCTTCTGTTTTCACTAGAATGATTGCCCTAAAGATTCATTCCTCGTGAAGAAAACTCGAGAATTGTGAAAGTGTTATTGCCGTTCGTAATCTAACTTTTCTTTTTTCGTTGTCAAGAGCGCAGCCCAGAATCTTGTTTTTCTGTTTTGATTTTACGGTGAGGTTGCTCGCCGAGTTGGGGCCCAGTTTTAACAAGTTACCGTTTCCAAGAAGGCTATCCCAGAGGCGCCGATCACGCGTTGACGATAAGCTATCCCCCCTTCGTCCCATGACTTTGCTAGTGTGGGGGAAGAGCAGAAGACCAAAAATAAATAATAAAAACCTAAAAAACACCCCGTGCGCGCGTTGCGTGTAAATGCAGCTGGCCTTGACATCGGCGTCACCTATCTGGCTTCGTCCAAAACTGGATTTCCTGCAAAGAATGTCACGCGAAACGCGCGTTCGAACCTATCACGACGTGCACGCAGTTTTTCTTCTTTACTTTGTCTCATTTTTCCCGCCACTGTGCAATGGACGAGTTACGGTTCTCCCTGCTTAACCTTAACATGTTCCATTAGCTGCGGAGCTTTGGTGAATCACTCTTTCCTCCGTGTACGTGAGAAAATAACTTTGCTTTTGTTTTTTCAAAATCGATAGTGGATTTTAACCTGCAGGTGATAAATGCTTTAACTCAGAAAATTATTTTTGAAAGGAAATTTTATTTTCGCGCGAGTGGTCAATAAAGGTTGATGATTAGTTCTTCGATCGTTTATTCACAATTTTATAAACATCTTATTTTTTTCAAAAAAGAAATTTTCGTTTTTTACTGCAAGAACGCACGAGATTTTTTGCATTTCCATAAATCTCTTTTTCATTCGTGACATTTTGTAAACTGCAAAATAGTTTTGGAAGAACGATTTATGTTACTAAATTTAACAATGTTTCGTACGAAGGAAAAAATCGAAAGTGACGATTTTTTTTTTTCAAACTGTGCTATTTTTGGAAAAATTTCACAGGCTCTTTCAAAACTTCTTCAAGCAAAGTGTAATGACTTCTGTATCCTTTTCTTTCCATTTTTGAAACGTAGTACTTCAAAAAGCCGAATCACTGTAATAGAAAAGTTCTAATAACATGCCAAAAAGTTCATTTTGTTTATATCTCATTCGGAAAAGCATGATTATTGATTCAAGTTTTACAAACGAAAATGCACTTACACTTATAAATGAAATTTGTACTAAATAATTATATTCCTTACTTGTTTTTATGTGAAATTAACATTGGGTGTTTTTTGTTTTTCCACAGATGGACAAGAAATAGAACATTATAAGATGCTGTTGATCTCTCCTAAATAATCATGGAACAATATGAGTTTGATCCTTCTGACAGCAGAGATGAGGCACCAGTGCAAGCTAGAGGTTATCAAGACACCTTGGAAATACCATCTTCCATCAGAGAAATGCCAAGTATCATCCAGTCCTTAAGTTCCTATGACAAAGATGGAAGACAGAAATTTTATGGTTCACATGACGATGGACCCACTACTAGAACACGTGCTAAAAATGGACACACTTCTGATGACATTCCACAACCATTTTTGTTACAAACTCCTCATTGTACATACAAGCCCGAGAAGAATAAAAAATGCCAAGTTTGTGGGAAGCACGCCAGGACACCATCAGACTTACTCCGGCATATGAGAGTGCACACTGGAGAAAGACCCTTCCCGTGTGTTGCTTGCAATAAGACATTTAAATGTAAAAGAAGTCAACTCACTCATCAGTACCTCAGTCATGGTATTAAAGATGGCTTATCAGAGCATCGTCTTGATGTCCTCGATCATCGTAAAGTCAAAAGAAACACAAATAAGCTAAAGAGCAATTTCTGCAATCAGGTGCCAACCATAATTGACAAAATCATGCACAATTCATACATGAAGCAACAAATGGAACCACAGCCCGTTCCTGTTGTTGTTGATCAGGATGAAGATACTGAAATCATGGCTGGAGAAGAGATTTCCAGCATGAGTGGCGATGTTCCAACAAGTTTTGTTGGTTTGTTCAAGTCTCAAAAAGAAAATAATGTCCAAATTAAAGAGGAAAACCAGCATTATGAAGATGCTGTTAAAGAAGTGCAAGAACCTCCTAATATTAAAGAAGAAATTTGCACTTATTTAGATCAGAAACATAATTCTGATGAAACGGAAATTAATGATAACATTTCTTCGTTTAAACCGAAGAAAAAGAAGAAAGAACATTCAAGAAAAGTACCCATTTTGCGTATTAAAACTCATAAATGTACTCATTGCAAGAGACAGTTCAGATCTATTTACACTCTAAGGTATCATCTGAGATCAATGCATGATGAAAAGGTTTATCTAAGCCCGGCATTAGAAAGCCGTCTGAAGAAGAGAAGGTGGATACCACCACATGTGCGTTTGCAGAAATCTAAAATAGGATCCGGCAGTTCACTCAGTCACAAGCAAAAAGCTAACTATCAAAAAGAGAAAGCATACTCTTTCTTGCCCACCTATCCAAATGAAAAAATAGAACAGAAGTTCTTTTCTCAGATTTCAGAAAATTTCTCAGACGTGCCAGTTCAGCCTCAAAACAAAATGAATGACGCTATAGACTTGCACGTCAACAAGGATTTTTCATTGGAGATAAAGAAAGAGAAAATTGATTCTTATGAAGATGACATTAATAACAATGTTTCTGCTGCAGCTAATGAGAAGGCAGAGAGAAATCTAAGAGATATTGCTGGTCTTAATGACAGTGAAGTAAAGCAGATGTCTTACTTTGCCAATTCCCTTCCAAATACCACTGCTAATGCCACTGGTACTGCTTTCACATTGAACAACAGTTCTAACGCAGGGGCATCAAATCCTTTTGTTCTCCCACCCCACATATTCTTCCCTAGTACTCCGGCCGCAGAAGAAGGTTTGATGAATGAGAAGCCAATTTCCTGGGAAAGTCTACAAGTCACATCTGAAAGTGTTCTGATATCAAAATTGGAAGCAGTCCACCCCGGCACCCAGCAAAAATATGTTCTTTATAAATGTGGACTGTGTGGTAAAGCTTTTGCAAGTTTACGAGTCATTTGTGGCCACTTGGCTCTTCACAATGATACAAGCAAAGAAAAAGACTGTGAGAAATGCGGTGCTTCCTTTAAATGGAAAACTGAGTTAGATTCTCATTTGGAATGCCATCAAGCATCAGACAGAAAGTTTATGCCCACATCACCATTCCTCCCTAGTTACTACGTCAATCCTTTTCCCATTCCAGTTGTCACTCCCAGTGAACAAAGTGTTATGTCTACAACACGGCTGCTGCCATACCCTTTTTTCCCAATGCCACAACAAATACCTCAGCTGATGCAGCCTGGATTCTTTCCTTTCTTTGCTGCTGCAGCCCTGCAACCTCAAATGCAGACGACAACCAGTAGTCACGAAGAGACAGTTCGGAACAGTGTATCCCATTCTCCACCAGAGAGCACGCCTCCTGCAGAAAATTTTGAGGATAAAAATTTAGTCCAAGGCTGTAGTTTTCAGTGTAAACTTTGTCCAAAGACTTTTGACCGGATCTTCTCGTTGCAAAGACACGAGCGGATTCACAGTGGTGTTAAGGCATGTTTCTGTAAAATATGCGGGAGAGGTTTCAGCGAGTTGAGGAACTTGAGGCACCATATTATACGCTTCCATGCAGAATCTGCCCAGAAGGAGCCGTTGCCATACAGACGAAGACCCAACAGAATGCGAAATGTGAGCAGCTCGCAGAAGTTGGTTTCATTTTTGAAGAAGACAGCTGTTAGAATCTTAAATTCAATGGGCCAAAGTAAATCTGAGTCATCCACTACACCTGAAGAGAATGATAGCAGCTCTGGAAAACTACAAGCAACAGAAACCTCACAAGAGCTTCAGAGAAATGATGTACAGAATTTTGCCAATGCAGTTCCAACCAACACAGCAGAGAGTTTGCAAGAACAAAACACACTTAACACAATGCCCACATTATTTGATGCTACCTCTCAAGTAACTCGACTCTCTCCATCTCAGGACTTAAATGAAGTTCCTCCACCAAAACTCTCCCCTGGGGTTGCAGAAGATATGAAAGAAATGGCCACTGTAGATAAAGTTGAAACGGGTAACAATGGTGCTGTTGAAGTACTACAGGATCCAAAACGATCTCTGCTAGGAAACAGGCGAAAAGGAAGGCCATTTAAACTGTCCACTATGTCTTCTCATTCTCTGAATTTTGGCAGTGATGATATTTTATTTCCACTAACTGAAAGCAACTTTTTGGAGAAGCATGTTGATTCATTTTCAGAAAACAGCTTGTTACAAGCCACAGAAATTCTGAGTATGACTATTTTAGATTGCTTAAATTGAATAATGGTGGATACTTTTCACTTTATGATTCATATTTAGTTTAATCTCTGGGTGATTTCTTTGTTATTTTATTCGTTAGTTTGACACCTTTTTTTGTTTTTTTAGTTTTAGATCATTCTACCATTTTGGAATGCACTGTTTAATTGTTATGCCTTTTTTTTACCAAATTAAATATTATATATGACATCTATCCTAAAATAAGTAGAGAGAGAGATTTTGTAAATTGCCATTTATTTTATTTACACACATGAATTTTGCAACCTTAGTTAATTCATAATAAACATATAAAGCATATTTATTATTGCATTTTAAGCTTGTAACCGTGGTGTAGCAAAAGTAAGTGGCACCCAGGCATAACATAATTTTTTCACCCTCAGTGACTTAGCAAAGGTAAATGGTGCCCATATCATGGGATTATTTTTTCACCCCCTGTTCATATTTGATGTTAAAAAAAGACATAAATGCACTAGGGTTTTGTCTCCATGACACGCCCCTTAAGAATGATGCCAAGGGCATGTGTGTCCCCTTTGTCACCTGTTCACTACACCACTGGTTTGTGATTTAAATCTTTCTCAGTACAAAAGCATTTGTTACACTTCTTAAAATGTTTTTAAGATTAATATTTCCCCCCTTAATTGCAGTTATACAAAGAAACTTGCTAACTTTATAAGATATTTTCGAGCAGAGTGCAGAAACGAGGATAATTTATTTGTATATTTCAGATGGTTGTTTGAAACCAGAAGTAGCATTTCCTCAACTTAGTAACTACTACAACATTGAGCAATCTCCGAATGAACCAATCGACATGAGAAATCATTCTGCCAAAGAAAAATCTGAGGTGATTCCAAAAAAAGAATTAGAAAATAATGAGATTCAAGAAAGGAATAGTATATATCCAAATGATAATAATCTTGGGTAAGTATATTCATTATTCATAATATTTTTAACATGCTTTGCATGGACATCAAAAGAGTTTTTGTCATTTATTTACATAAATTCAATTTTTGTGTCAAAAATATAGGTACTTTTTAACTATACTAAATTGTTGCAGAATTGATTTTGAAATCTTTCAAATAAAAATTCTTATTGATTTAAGCAGCACAACAATGCACCACACTCGAACTCAGCTTCGAAACTATTCTCAAACCAGACAATTCTAAAGATCTGGTTTGAGGTTCCAGCTAATTTCGAGGGGTCAGTTCTCTCTTTAATTCCTGTAATTATGAGACAGTGTTGCAACAAGTGTTCCCTTCCTCAGTGGCACAGCTATAGATGGGTGTGGGTGGTGGTCCTCCCCTTCGAAAGGGACGGCAAAGTTACACATGTAGTAGGAAAACAGTTTTGCACAGGCGGTACTTCGAAAGG